>CAMZMU010000036.1:32486622-32641320 GCA_947311845.1 Poa pratensis | reverse complement strand
TATTTTATATTCCATCATATTTGCATCATATAAGGGTTATATCATTTTTATAATGATTTTGGGAATATTTTTATGTTTCCTATTTTTATGGAATTAACCCTGCACAGGCAGAAAACCCTATTTCTATATTTTAATGTTTCAGGGACCCAAACGACGTCCAAATGACCTGGAAATTTACGAGCATCATTTTGGAAGGAAAAAGCTGGGAGCGAAGGAAGCAACAAGCGGAGGCCCGAGGGCCAAGAGGGGGGCCCACGCGGCCAGGTACTGGCCGCGTGGGACCCCCCTTTTGGCCTCGGAGCTCCGTTGCCGTCGATCTTTCCTCCACCGATCGTTTGACCTAAAACGCCTATAAAAATAGTCCCCCGACGTTCTCTGGAAGGAGCGCCGCAAACACAGAAACACCGAAACAGAGATGGAGCTGCAGATTGGAGGGGGAAAACTCCGGCGGGGCGCTGCCGGCGTGGTCTCCATCTTCTCCACGACTTCTCCACCGTCTCCATGATGAAGAGGGAGTAGTCCACCTCTGGACTATGGGTTTGTGGAAGTAACTTATGTATCTCTCTCTCTTGAGCTTCACTAATTAGACCGTATGAGCTGCTGAACATGATTACGGTCATCTTGTAATACCTTTGTGGTGGATCTTTATGAGTTAATATATGTTTGAGATTGCAATGTTTGTTTCAGTTATGAGTAGATGCATATTATGTACCCCGTTCTTTTTACTTGTTTTGATCAAGCATGTTTATGAGAGCTGTGGGGGAACGTGTGCATTAGTTGGAGTAACAGGGGGGTGGCTAGTGCAGTGAACGTGAGAGAAAGTTCTGCGATCCACTTGGTATCTTTACCTTACTTTGTTGCCTCACTAGGGATAAAAAAATACCATGCTACCGGGATGTGGGTGTGACCATTGCCACTACTCCATGACTAGATCTAGCATGTTCTTATTTTCACTTCATGTCATGATACTTATGCTATACTCTGAGTTATCTTAATTACTGAGGTGTTATGATTTAGTTCGCATCTTGGTGGAGTATAAGAGAGGTTAATAACCAAAAGTCTCTATGTTAGGACGTGATGCCCATAATTAGTAACTTGTCATTAAACTGTGTTGCAATCTCATATGTTAACTGTGTGTTCCATTGTCTACCACTTTATAAAGAGAGAGTGCATTTGTGAAACCATGAACCCAGTCCATTTTTAATCATAAGAAACACCTTTCCAACCATTACCACTTTTCATTTTCAGCCATTTAAATCCGAAAATACAAAAATACTTTTCATCTTGCATCATCATAAAACCCAAAAATATCATTTATCATTGCTACCACCATCTTGCATTTATTTATTTCTTGTTTGCATTGCATATATCTGATATCATTCTTACACCTTGTGCTTGACAACCACAGGTGAGGTTGAGGACCAAAACATTAACTTGTTTTGTAGGTAACCAAAAGAAGGATAGAAGATAAATCTTACACTTGATTCCCCGAGAGTTCGATATTAAACCCTCGAGTCACCCCTCGTGGGGAAAACTGTCTTCCACTTACTACACTCTGCACTTGGAGTCTCAACCTAACCCGTTTACTTTTGCAGGTAACTCGTGGGCCATCAAGACGTTTTCTGGCGCCGTTGCCGGGGAATCGTAGCTGAGGTTTATCCAAGGCATCATCTCACCAAAGTCAACTTCATCACCAACTTGTGCTAACACCTAAGCTTGGGGAGGTTGCACCTACGTGAGCACCATCTTATCCATCTTTACTTCAAAGCAATTTATTTGTTTTGTATTGTCTTGCATATCATTCATATTTATTTCAGTTTTGCATAAAAAATTAAAAAACACAAAAAACTTGCTAAAATGGGAGAAAGAACTAAGTTGTGTGACACAAACACTCCTAATGATCAATTTATTGCTCCCATTGCCACACCTAAGATAAATGCTGAGAGTTATGAAGTAAGTCCTAGTTTGTTGAACTTGATAACTAGGGAACAATTTGGTGGTAGTGCTATGGAGGATGCCTCTATGCATCTTCATGATTTTGTTGAAATATGTGACATGCAAAATTTAAAAATGTGGAAAGTGATATTCTAAAACTGAAGTTATTTCCTTTTTCACTTAGAGGAAAAGCTAAAGAGTGGTTGCATTCTTACCATTGTAGTATTAACTTGGGATGATTAAAAGAAGCTTTCATTAAGAAATATTATCCCCTGTTAAAATTTTGCAAAATAGAAACAACATCTTTCTTTTAGGCAAAATGAAAATGAACATGTTGCTATGGCTTGGGATAGGATTAAACTTATGCTTAGAACTTGTCCTCACATGGGTTAATGAATGGACCATATTACACTTTTTACAATGGTTAAACTACATGTCTAGAAATTACTTGATTCTGCTGCTGGAGGTGCTTTTATGAAAACTATAGTAGAAGCTAAAATATTGGAAAGCATTTTGCAAAACTATAGTCAATGGCATACTGATAGGCACCTAATCCTTCTAAGAAAGTGAACCTAGAAGAAACTAATGATTTGTCATCTAAAATGGATACTATTCTTGCTTTCTTAATAACAAAATATTGAAAATGTCCTTTGCAAGAACTAGTTGGTAATAATCTGAAAATATTGATGTCAACTTCATTAGGAACTATGGTAATAATGGGTATGGTAACAACAATTATAACTCTTATAATAAACCCCCATATGTGCCAAATAAATATGCTAGTGGTAATGTTTCTAGTGACTTGGAAAACACCATTAGATCTTTTATATCTACCAAAAGAGCTTAATAAGGAATTTATATCTAAGTTTGAAAAACAAGATCTTTGTTTGAAAGGGTAGATCATCACTAAGGAAGTTCCATCATTAAAGACATCATTATAGCCAAAAACATGAGGAAACAATAAATATTGCCAAGAGGTTATCAATAAGTCTTGGGAACATATTCATGAGCAAGAGAGATTGCTAAGAAACTATTATGGTAATGAAAGAGAGAAGTTGAGGAAGTTAAAATGCTTAGTGAAGTCAAGGATCCTTTGCTTGACTTAGAATTGTAGCTTGCATGAATTAATATCTATCTTACAAAAATTTGCAAGTGATCCTTCCATCAAACTAACCAAGGTTTTGGTTCTTATATTGCTAATCATGTCTTGAAAGAAAAGATTGCTAGGTACAACCAAGAGGCTATGATACCACCTAAGCTTGGGGATATATGGATAAAGTACTAGTAACATTGGAAAAGAGACACACCATGCATACTTGATCTAGGATCTAGTGTCTCTGTTTTATCTAAAGAACTATATGAAGTACTTGAATTGAAAAATCTTGAAAAATGCTCTATTGAACTTGCACTTGCTGATGATTCCATTAAACATGCTTTGGGAAAAGTAAGTGATGTTATGGTAGAGTTACATATGACTTTTGTGCCTGTGATTTTCTAATCATGGATATGGGGAATAAAACCTCTAGTCCTATTATTCTTGGAAGACCTTTTCTTCGTACACAGGTGCTATCATTGATTCAAAGAAGGGAATGTGAAGTTTCAGTTTCCACACAAGAAGTGCATGGAACACTTCCAAGGAAGAGGGAACACCAAAGTTCAAGCTCCCTCATGAGCTTCGTCCACAATAAACAACAAGTAAGAAGCCTAGCTATATGGCTATAAAGAAAGCGCTTTACGGGAGGCAACCCGGTTGTTTTTATTTGTGATTTTCTTTGTGTCCTCTTGCTGTAACAAGAGACTTGTTTAGTTTAGTTTCTGGATTTTTAATAAAGTGCCAAGTTTTACTTTTTGGTTTGAAAAGTTGCTTATAGCGTTCGGAGATTTTATTCCTGCACGAATCAGTGCACGGTATGATTTTTAATTCTTATTCTGTAACTCCGAATGAGCTCATATTTGAACTGTAGTTGCAACTTTTCATCCTCTGTATGCATGAATTTTTCGGAATTTTTCGACAAAGTTTGGTAGGGTAGAAAAATACGTTTTGCTGCTGCTGTTTTTCTGGACAGATTCTGTCCCATTTTGTTTGATGCATGCTTTGACTTTTAAGTTGAATCTTTTTGATCCAATTGAGTTTATGAGTAGGCATACAACATTATACACTTTCTGGACATTCATATGAATTTTTGTTCAAGGATTATATGCAGCAAGAAATCTATTTGTTTATCACTATTAATGCACCCCACAGAAAAGAATGGGAGAAACGGTGTTTTGAAGTTTTTTCACAGGGATTGGAGGAGATGCACCAAGAGCTATCCAAGGATGGTGAAGACCATAAGCTTGGGGATGTGAAGACAACCCCACTGGACCTACACACTCTCGGTTTGCACACGTCTAACTTCTGTTTTTCGATCGAAACACTTTATCGCATAAACTTGGAGCGTCTTTTGTTTGTTTTTGTTTGATTTTATTTTGTGAGACCACCACACTATCATTTATATATGAGAGAGCTACTGGAAATTTGGGTTGAAATTATGTTGGATGCTTTATAAGATTGGGAAAAGGGATGTTTGAGTTGATTTTTAAGATACATATAGTTGCATGATTCATGAGCTTGTTAATGAGTAATATTTGCAAATTTTATCAAGAGCTATCTTATTCATGTTTTGATGCTGATGTTTTTTACTTGTTTTAACATGGATTAGTTAGTTCTATGGACACTCATGCATGCATTTAGATGGTCAACTTTCTCCCTTTGCTAGCCCAAAAATTCCAACAAGCAAAAACTTGTTTCCAACACCTTCAACCAAAGTTTTCCAGTGAGTCCACCATATCTACCTATGGCTTTATGCTATTCCGAGTATGTTTATCATGATATTTGTGTTATCTATACCTCTGAATGAAAATGTTTATGTTGTTGATTGTATGGAAAAGTTGGTTATATAGCTCTCACGAACTTGATGCACATTTACTTTTATTGCATAATAAAATATGACCCATTGTGATTAAATTATGATGTTGTGGCTTGACAAATGTTTGGTTGGAGTTAGCCATATGTGCTGTCACATGGCAAGCTTTCAACATGCACTCTTCATCATTTAGTTGATATCATGTACTTTTGTTTATGGATGCTTACATGGTGAAATAAATGTGGAAATGAAGTGAGTTTAAATGAGTTTGTATAAATGGTTAGAGAGACGCCTGGGCCGCTAATCTAAGCCATGCATCATTCATGGTGGAAATTTACTTACATGCTATGGTGAACCTTCTGTGATACACCTTACAATAAAAAGCTATTAATGGTAAATAAAAAGGGTGTTGAGATTGTTCATTTGTTTGTTTGTCTTGTCATTTTGATATGGGCTTGTTCCATATCTGGGACAAGAGGTACCCCAGTTGACGCTCTTGATGATACTATTTTACTTACAATGATATTTAACTTGAACTTGCTTTGTTTCCCAAGTTGAGTAACACTGGAGTAGGTACTTGTATTCAAGGGGCATGAGACTTTCAACCTTACTTTGTCAAGCACACTACTCATATTTGCTTTCACTTTAAACTTAATCATTCAAGATGCTATGATAGGGGAATGAGAGCTTGACACCAAGGATTACCACATTACAATCATTAACTTAAGTAGAGAAGTTGGAAGTTAGATGAAACTTATTCATGCTTTACCTCTACTCATATATATCTTTCCAAAGTGTCCACCTTTTATATTCAGATTTTCATCTACTCTATGACCATTGTAGGATGTTCTTATCATTATGCATACATGTGGTCCATATTACTTCTATGTTACACTTTGTGAATTATCATGAACATCCTTGCATTGAATACTTGATATCACTTCATAAACTATCTTGCATATTGCTACTCCTTTAAGAATGAATCATTTGACTCTATGTAGCAATAGTAATCATCTTTGATATCCATTGTTAGTATTAAATTGCAAAGTCCATGTTAGTTTTATCACCTTCATACTCGAGGACGAGTATGGTTAAGCTTGGGGATGTTGATGCATGTAAAATGCATACATGAACTTTGCACTTATTACTTATATTCCATCATATTTGCATCATATAAGGGTTATATCATGTTTTATAATGATTTTGGGAATATTTTATTTCCTATTTTTATGGAATTAACCCTGCACAGGCAGAAAACCCTATTTCTTATTTTAATGTTTCAGGGACCCAAAACGTCCAAATGACCTGGAAATTTACGAGCATCGTTTTTGGAAGGAAAAGATGGGAGCGAAGGAAGAACAACGGAGGCCCGAGGCCAAAGAGGTGGGCCCACGCGGCCAGGTACTGGCCGCGTGGGACCCCCCTTTTGGCCTCGAGCTCCGTTGCCGTCGATCTTTCCTCCACCGACTCGTTTGACCTAAAAACGCCTATAAAAATAGTCCCCCGACGTTCTCTGGAAGGAGCGCCGCAAAACACAGAAACACCGAAACAGAGACCTGGAGCTGCAGATTGGAGGGGGAAAACTCCGGCGGGGCGCTGCCGGCGTGGTCTCCATCTTCTCCAACGACTTCTCCACCGTCTCCATGATGAAGAGGGAGTAGTCCACCTCTGGACTATGGGTTTGTGGAAGTAACTTATGTATCTCTCTCTCTCTTGAGCTTCACTAATTAGTACCGTATGAGCTGCTGAACATGATTACGGTCATCTATGTAATACCTTTGTGGTGGATCTTTTTATGAGTTAATATATGTTTGAGATTGCAATGTTTTGTTTCAGTTATGAAAGTAGATGCATATTATGTACCCCGTTCTTATTTACTTGTATGATCAAGCATGTTTATGAGAGCGTGTGAGGGGGAACGTGTGCATTAGTTGGAGTAACGGGGGGTGGCTAGTGCAGTGAACGTGAGAGAAAGTTCTGCGATCCACTTGGGTATCTTACCTTACTTTGTTGCCTCACTAGGGATAAAAGAAATACCATGCTACCGGATGTGGGTGTGACCATTGCCACTACTCCATGACTAGATCTAGCATGTTCTTATTTTAACTTCATGTCATGATACTTATTGCTATACTCTGAGTTATCTTAATTACTGAGGTGTTATGATTTAGTTCGCATCTTGGTGGAGTATAAGAGAGACTAATAACCAAAAGGTCTCTATGTTAGGACGTGATGCCCATATAATTATAACTTGTCATTAAACTGTTGTGTTGCAATCTCATATGTAACTCTAGTGTTCCATTGTCTACCACTTTATTAAAGAGAGAGTGCATTTGTGAAACCATGAACCCCGGTCCATTTTTAATCATAAGAAACACCTTTCCAACACTTTTACCACTTTTCCATTTTCTGCCATTTAAAAATCCGAAAATACAAAAACACTTTTACATCTTGCATTCATCATATAAAACCCAAAAATATCATTTATCATTGCTACCACCATCCTTGCATATTTATTTACCACCATTGCATATTTATTTCTTGTTTGCATTGCATATTATCTTGATATCATTCTCACACCTTGTGCTTGACAACCACTAGGTGAGGTTGAGGACCAAAACATTTACTTTGTTTTGTAGGTAACCAAAAGAAGGATAGGAAAGATAAATCTTCACTACTGATTCCCCGAGAGTTCGATATTAAACCCTCGAGTCACCCCTCGTGGGGAAAACACGTCTTCCACTTACTACACACTCTGCACTTGGAGTCTCAACCTAACCCATTTACTTTTCACGCAGGTAACTACGTGAAGGGCCATCACTATGATAAGAGCGACAGACACCCGCCAGCCGCATATGCAAACCAGTTGCATGTCAAGTGCAGAACCGGTCTCAATCCGAAGACTGTAAAGTTGGTCCGGGCCGCTGCATCTTACCATGCCACAAAACCAAGAAGTACACGCGAGAGGGTAGCAACAATAAATATCAAACGCCCACACAACTCCTTGTGTTCTATCCGTACAAAGCAACTACGCAAAGCACGGCTCTGATACCACTTTAGGGATATGCGCGACAGAAAATCAAAAAAAAATTCTCTCACATGCGGAAGCAACACCCAAAGATCTTATTTAAGGAGATGCAAGTAACGGGAGGGTAATCAACATACCCTCGAAGAACACGAGCGTTGGACGTTAATCACAACGCAGCTTGGTGTAGACCTTGATGCGGTTCACTCCGATCAGCACCACAACAAGCGGTGCCTCTGAGATTTAACCACGTACGGCTCAGCAACGTCTCGTCTTCTTGATCCAGCAAGCTTGAAGGAGAAGTAGTGGGATTAAACCAGCAGCACGACGGTGTGGTGGTTCGGTGAGCTCTCACGCGGGCAGGGCTTCACCAAGCCAAGACCACAAGGAAAGGAGCAAGAGAAGCGTACCGGCTTAGGAATCAATCCCATTCTTTCCCCAAATGGTACCCTCCTTATGTAGGATGTGGGGAGGAGTTGTGAGGCTTGCCTCCTGAGCTTCCCTAGGAAGGAACCAGCCTCCAAATCTTCCCCATGAAGGAACCAGCCTCCAAGGCTTCCCCAGGAAGGAACCTAGCTGCCAAGACTTCTCAAGGAAGGAACTTGGCTGCCAAATATCCTAAGTGGGACATTCGGGATAGTGGGCCCCACCATGGGACCCCCGGAATATTTCAGGAAAAACCCCGATACAATATCGGTTAATTCCTGACCCTTTCCGGAACCCAAAAACCACATTCCTATATATGAAACTTTATCTCCGGACTCTTCCGGAGCTCCTTGTGATATCCCGGATCCTATCCGGGAGTCCGAACAATTCGGACTAACCATTATAATTATCCCAAAACTACTCTAGCGTTACCGAACTTTAAGTGTGTGACCCTACGGGTTCGAGAACAAGTGGACATGATCGAGACTCCTCTACGATCAATAACCATTAGCACGACCTGGATGCCCATAATGACTCCCACAAGTTCAACGAAGATCGTTATCGGTGTGAACCACGATGTCAACGTATTCCATTTCCTTTGTCTTGCTATATTTTACTTACCCGAGATCTGATCGGCGGTATCACCATACCTAGCTCAATCTGTTAACTAGTAAGTACTCTTTACTCGTTCCATAATACAACATTCCATGTGGCTAACTCTTTAGTCACGTGCTTGCAAGCGATACCGAATGTGCATTACGAGTGAGCCCAGAGTATATCTCTCCGTCACACGGAGGGACAAATCCCAGTCTTTGATGCATGCATCAATCACAAGTACTTTCGGAGATACCTGTAAGACACCTTTATAGTCACCCAGTTACGAAGTGACGTTTGAAGTCCCAAGTCGTATTTCTCAGTACCGGGATAGACATAATCTCATGGTCAAAGAAACAGGATACTTGACAATACAAGACATGGCAATATATATTTATTGATCCGATCAATATTGCTATGCTTGGTTGGGTCTGTCCATCAGTCATTCTCCAATGACATGACCTCGTTATTAATTGACAACTCATGTCCATGGTTAGGAAACCATAACCATCATTAATCAACGAGCTAGTCTAGTAGAGGCTTACTAGGACTCTGTGTTGTTTACAACCACACATGTATTGGTTTCTGGTTAATACAATTATAGCATGGAGAATAAACATTACCATGAACATGGAAATATGATAATAACTCTTTATTATTGCCTCTAGGGCATATTTCCAACACAAACATCCACGAGTCCCTCTTGGCCGACGAAACATCCAGAGACGAGGTCCCAAGGGGAATACGACACGGAAGCGCCGCCCTCGCCCGATCCACGGAGGATCTGGGGTTTCCCCTGGAAGTTTCCGGACGGAGGAGTGGGAGCACCGCCAAGACGACGCCTTCAAGAAGGAAGTGGCGCCCGAGGACGTCATCGTCGCCCGTCCTGGTCGACGACCAGGGTAGCCCGAGCCGCCGCCAGGCCCCCGGCAGCTCCTCTCCTCCGCCGCTGCCGCTGGCCTCGCCGGGTGGCGGCGGGCCCCCGCTGCCAAAGGTGGACGAGGCGACCCGCGGTGGACGCGAAGATGGCCGGCGCCTCGATTCTCTCCGGCGCGCGTGGCGGCCAGCGGGCGGCGCTGCATTTGGGCGGCGGGATGGAGCGCGACGGACAGCGTGGTGCGGCAGTTGGCGGCGGCGGATCCTCGGCTTGGCTGCCAGCAGCAGCGGCGCGGACAGGGCCCGATCTGGGCCCAGATGGGCCGGGCGGGTGAAGCCGTGTGCGGTGTGCTTCCCGTGCGCTGCACCGTCGGGTAGAGTGCGTGGTGGTGTCCGGCTGTTGTGCGGCTGGGCGTGCGGCGGGGCTGCAGCGCGGTCGGCGGGAGATGGAGGCCTCCCGGTCGGCTTCCCTTTGTCGGCACGTCGCGTCGGTTTCGGGAGCGGCAACGCGCGAGCGTGGCTGGGCGTGAAGTTGTCCTGCAACACTTGGACGCCGGGCGGCGGCCCCGGACTGATGGTGGCGTCGAGCTGAGATAGGAGGTGGCTCAGTGCGAGACGGACCTAGGCCCCGACGCTAGCTCTGTTTGGTGGCCGTGGACCGTCGGGGTGTGGGGTTGCGATGGTGGGCTGGTCGGTCCCCGTGTGGGCGGACGGGCAGTTCGTGTGTCCACACAACATCCTTATCATCCTAATTCCATGTCTTACATGATCATCCTAATTGCATGTCTTACATGGAGACAAGCATCATTGTTCCCCAATTTCCGGTGTGTCTTATATGTCCTAATGGACAAGAAACTGCCTGTTTCCCCTGTTTCCTTTAGGCACGTCACTGTTTGATTTGCGCTGCAAAACAGTTTCAAGAAGAGATTCATCAGAATTCCATGAGCTTCTGTGACTTGTGGATGTTGAGGCACCAACCACCCCTCCATCAGAAAAATTTATTGCATCAAATCTAAAGTTCTTTTCCCAAGAATGTATGCGAAAACGTATGGCCCTCGCCCTCGGAGCCCCAATAATTCTCTTTCTGAACCAGTTCACACTTGACAGCCACATTATCTCATCCCTGTTGCCCCCACTGTTGCTTCACAGAGACAGATTAGCAACAAAAAGAATTAAATCATTTTGATTTATTCTATACGATAAGTTGGTGAGATGAGTGTACCAATCCTTTTTGCGTTGTCTCTATAAGTGTGGATATTCTCTGTGTTTCTGTGTGCTTGTGGATTGAGATATATACATGAAAACTTGATACTTAGTTGATATACGACTATTGCTGTGTTCTATTGCACTGCAGTACTGCACGATGGAGCACATAAGAAATGGTGATTTCAAGGTCAGCTACGAACAAGAGCTGTTCGGTCGGCGGCGGAACGACACCTTACCGGCCTGCCTTGACCTCACAAGTGAGGCCATCAAGGCAGGCACGGCGAGGGTGCCATTGCCGCCGAAAGGCAGCACCTCGAGCCGGCGGCGCACTTACGCTGACGGCGAGCTCGACGTGTTCTCGGCGGAGCGGTACTTCAAGGGGGCAACGGACTACGACCACAAGCACAAGGAGGGCTCCGCCGCGCCCGTGGAGACGGTGGCGAGGCCCGCTGTTCAACTGACCAAACCGGCGTGGACCTGCGCCTCGGCGGTGAGCGCCGGTTCAGGGGCCAGCGCCAACAGCCAGACCGTGCTCCTCCGGGACGCGCGTCGCCGCCTGGGATACCGCGGGATGAACTGCTGCCTGCAGGTCGGCGAGCTCCTTCGTCCGTGCTCCGGGAAGAAGGCCCTGCGCATCGACGACGGCGGCGTGGCGAAGGAGATGGCCGAATCAAGAAAGACGGCAGCGAGGAGAATCGAGTGGTACAGAGACCTGAAGATGGAGAAGGCTAACCTCGACCTGGCAGGCGAGGGCAACCGTGGCGTGGTTGCCTCCGGCATGCATCCAAATTTGTCTCTTGGCGCGGCGAAAGTGGCAGCCGTCGGGAGACAGGACATGAGCGCGAGCTTTAGGAGAGGAAGCTTCACTCTTCAAGCTCCGGTGAAAGTCAGCGGCGGCAGAAACGGAGGCCGCGACGACGACGACAACAGCGGGAGCGACTCGAGCTCGGACCTGTTCGAGATCAAGAGCCTCGTGATCGATGACAGCCCCTACGAGCCCAGCGAGGCGAGCATCCAATGGAGTGTGGTGACCGCGAGCGCCGTGGACATGTCGGAGCGCGGTGGCGGCCGCGCCGGCTCTCAGTGGAGCGGCCGCGGGAAGGCGCAGGTGACGATGAGGCAGAACCGGGAGCGGCCGGTTGGGCTGCTGACGGGGTGCGTCAGCCGGAGGGCCGTCGACGTGTCGACCATGAGCGACGTACGCAGGTTCTCCGACTCGTCGGTGCGCCGGCGCATTGACGGGTAACCCGACGTCGTAGAATGCAAACCCGTAGTCTGTGTTCCTGTGTAACCGTTCGGCATTTCATCTTGTTCACTGCTTCAAACCAACCGGAAAAATTATACGAGTTCAGTTTCCTTTAAAAAAGAAAGGAAGATCGCGGCATATGTATCGATAAATGCACACAAGCATGTTTAAAAAAAATAGTCTCAAGTATACATCTCAAGTGTCGCATAAGGTCGATACAAAAATCAGCCACCGAAAAAGCAATGACATGCCTCAATGCATCAGATTAGAAGATTACTGGATGGCCAGTCAGCCCCCAGCTGGAAAATATCATGTACTCCCTCCGTTCACAAGTATAGATACATCCGCATGTGGACAAATGGAAGACATCTAATTTGGAACGGAGGAAGTAGTAGAATGTTACAAACAATTGCACCTATGCCCATGTGTCCCTGCTCCGAGATTCGGTGCAACGTCATATGGAATACCCGAAAAATATGAACAACTCCAGTCTTATTAAAAATAATATTATTGTGTGTTCCAAATATCCCAAACTAAAGCTCAAACCTCCAGTACAATTTGGGACTTAGTTTTTTTTATCAATCTCTCTCGACCAATTACCAAACATATTTGCAATATTAGTTGAGGGTTTACATTAAATGTTATGTGCACGATACGCTAAACAAGACTAACAAATTGGCAAGAGATAAAGAGGTGATAATGTTGTCTCATCATCGTCACAAAAAGCTCACTGTTTAGAACCTTTCCAATGTATCGCAATGCGAGGTTATCTTTAGTTAGAAATCACTTCTTTATAGGAACGGCGTAGAGAGATCTTTATAATTGGTGCAACCTTGATCTTCCAAATCTATTTTGTAAGAAAAACTTTATGGCCATTCATTAGATTGCTATACATTGACTTGATAGTAAAAGAATGTGAAGTAGTGAGACTCCATATAACTTATCTGGTTCATTTTATCACTCCACCTTTATCAACCGTTGAAGCAAGCGTAACTAGGATGTCCACTAGTTCCCGGTTAAGACCCGTCTAAAACGGATATTAAACGGGACTACTAACATAACATTAGACAAAAAAATCCTCTGTGTAATGTTATAAAGTGATGCGTAATGACGAGAAAGTGGTACGTCACCCAGCCAAATGTCTTCCCAGAAGCGGGTATACATGTCATTTACCGTCACAAAAGTATTAAAAAAATAATCTTTAATCTGCAAGTGACCTTTCCAAAAAGAGTCGGTGGGGCTCATAGTAACTTGAGAAAGGTTTTATAGTGAATATATTTAATTTGAATCAATTCCTTCCATACCCCTTCCTCATTGAGAAGCCTGGCAAGACGACTCCTATGCGGAGGCGTACATGGTGAGCACAAACGAGAACCCGATGGACGGTGGACTCGTCGACCGCATCAGCCAGATCCTCAACTCACTCCAATCACCGACGACAATGCCGCTACCGCTAGCAGCGGCGCCAAGATTTGCTCGGTCTGATGGTGGCCAGTTCCACCGCCGCCCGGCCTCACTCGCATCCACACAACTACGTGAACATATCATTTGACGCTGCAGAGAAAAATTTACTATTATCGCAGCAAGATGGCCTGATGTCTATCATTACCATGCGATGAACCCAAATGCCTACATGCAGCCCCACATCGGCACATTATTCATACAAGAGACATTAGGCACTATGATTTTCTTCTAGGCATAAAGTGACAACCAGATCTGAGGTCTGAATGCAGGATACCAAGGTTACATCATTAATTAGACCTTGTTTGTTCTACAAAATTAGTGCTAAAGAACATTGTACAAACGAACAATGTTGCAATGATTTATTCCCGCTTGTATAGAATGGAATGTCTGGGTTGACCGGAACTCTGAATGGATTTTGTTGATCTGCTTTCGCATATTTTTTGCTATTAGAAATTAAGCTCGTCGTACTCATCGTATGCTTCAGCACCACCACCATCGCCGTAGCCGTCCTTGTTGAAATCAGCATAGTCCTCGCCACCTTCAAATGTTTCACCGTCATCATGTGCGTATTCCCCGTCAAAGTCCAGGTCATCTTTTTCATATGCCTCGCTATCTTCATCTTTTGTCTGCTCGCAGTATGCGTTTGGGCAAATCAGGAACATTACAAAGTAGACAAGAAAAGAAGTCAATATGAGGAGCACTGTAATTCCAAGCAAGACTAATACAGTAAGCATGTTTGTAGAATAAATAACCAATTAACCCTCACAGAGGCAAAGAATTCATAACAAAGAAGAAATTCAGAGACCATAAACAAAGAGAGCATACATTGTACAATCCACCAACTGCATCCACGTTGATTTTTGACCCAAGTCCCTGCAAGAAACAACGTCATTTATTAAATGCCAGTTTGTTTACATGCTTAGTTTAAAATGTAATCCAATGTCCACACGACAAACATTTTTTGGGTGTCTATGGCTCAGTACCTTCCGTTTTAACATATTATATGTTGCTTCTGCAGGTGTTTCAGCAGGTGTCGAGTTCTTTGTGTCTTCGTTACGTCTCCGTTTCTACATTAAAAATGAATAGGGTAATCATGAACTCAATCAAAAATAGTAAGCATACACAGGAGGGTTGTGTTACACTATTAAGATGGCATACCTTATGTTCTCCAACGCCCACACCTCTAGCTGCCAATTCAGCTGCTAAAGCTTCCTTTGCAGCTTGTTCCTGTTAAAGAAAGCAGCAGACAGTTACACCCTCTGGTCAGAATAAGAACTGTCTCATGTTACTAGAGGTACAGCAACTACCTCTAGGTATTCTTTGTTCATTTCCTCCCAAATTATCTTTTTGTACTGTGTCTCTTCCTCATTGTGAAGATACCCATCAACCTACAAAATTAATGGAGCATTAGAGATCCCAAATAACCTATCTGGACATCTTTCAGGCTCAAATACTGCAACGAATTAGTCTGAAAAGTGTCTTTAGCGGATGTATGGATAATGGTACCTCCAGGTCGTCAATATCAGAAAAACTTTCTGGATCAGCATCAGCTTTACCGTTTTCACCTAAGGATGTCAAATAGCATTCAAAAGTTGATCAGCAACAGTCAACTTGGCAATAAGAACCCAAAAGGGGCCAGGTAAACTGAACTGGAATTACTATTGCATGTCACAGGGTTAACTAACAAACCTCCCACTTCAGGGTCTTTTGAAGCTACATTATCCTTTGCAATTTCCTCGGAACTAATCTTTGAAGATTTATCTCCAACTGAATCCTGTTTCAAAGAAGGCAAACTGAATTTCCAAAAAAAAAAATACATATAGAGCACACAAAATGGAAAATAACAGAAAGATGTAATGAATAGGTAACACATGTGGGATACATCAGGATGCAATAAATCAATAGTTTGGCAATATAAATAAATTTTATAGGTTCAAATAATTCATCAGAAGATACCGCAGCACCAAAAAGAATTATTTTTTGTATTTCACATCCTTCAGGTACAGCAGGACTGGTAGATTTAGGCTTATTGGTATGTCCTGTATCTGGTCGGATAAGTGAACCATTTGCTCCTATCTTGTGAAATTGTGTGATAACCTGCCCCAGTTGGAATAAGGCCCCAAGTGCAGCACACTGTTGGGTCATGCATGCATAAGCACATTTGGGAGAATAGTCCCACGTTGCTTAGAAACTAGAGCACCATCAACATATAAGCGAGGGTTTCCAAGGCAACTAACCATGGGTAACCATTTTGCACCCGTTGAATTCGGAAAAATGCGAATGGTTAGTTGTATATAATGTATGGCCAACACAAATGGGGTTCGATCCAAGCCAGATCAGAACCTGGGGTGTTTGGCAAGTGGAAGGAGCTGGAGAAGAAGCAAAGGAGCTGGGAGAGGCCAGCATCACCTGAGATCTTTCATTTTGCAAGAATCCAGTATCGCTGAAGTTCTCTCTACCCCAACAAGAAACAGAACATTGGTGAGGTTACCTTATCACCTAAATCTAGTCCACCTCCCAAAGCACGGGTGGTGATACCACTCTTGGCCATAACGACATCATCGGTGACATCTCACATGAGTGGAGGCAGTCAGGTGTACTGTAGCACCTCTTGATTGTTGAGTACATAGGGTAAGAAGCATGAGCTTGAGTATGTTCAGGACAGAAATTATTACCTTTGTAGGGCTTATGATGTTATGTTCAACATCAGATTTATGTGTCTCACAAACTGACTCTCCTAATGTTGCCTCCTTCATTGCAGCAGCTTCCTCGGCTTTTTTAGCAGCTTCCAGTCTTTGTTTTTCAGCTCGTTGGAAAGCTGGAGGGTCAGCACCACCATCCAGTCCACCCGACAGTTTAGTAAACTGAACAATTAGGTCATGTGTCAATGGTGAATGAAGCATCAAAACCAATGGAATACAAACATAGTGAGTGTCTATTACTTTGTTGTAGCATTTCTCACAAAGTCCATGAGCAAAATGCTCAGCTTCTTTATCCTTATGCTTGCAGAGGACTTCTCCAGACATGGGTGAAAATTTTGAAACAGGCTCTTCATCAGCCTTTGCCAGAAAATCTTCAATCTAGCATAAGGGCATGAAGTGCTTATGAATATGTTGTATGTAAAAAGAAGTGGGCAGTAAATACAATTTGTCATTAATAAGATCCCTCCTGTCCCTACCCTAATCCTCAGGGTACATTTTCATTCATAGTATAGCATACAGCCATACATAAAAAATTATATTGGCATGCCATCCAAGGTCAAGACAGATAATGACACATTTGTAATAGATGGCAAAATGAGACTGTAGCAACATGAAATGGCATGCCAATGCTCTAGCACATAAAATACTATCGACTATAATTAGCTGTCTCAATGGCTAAAAGGAAATAACAATTATTTGCTTTAGTATCACACACAAAGTCTAATTCTTGTCACATGAGATACACCTCCCACTCACACATGGATGATAATCACTTTGGTATGCTTCAGAATGGACAGCTTAAGAATGACTTCCACAACATGCTGACAATCAAACAATTTGCATGAACTGATCTCCGCTAAAGGGTTGGGAAAGTGACTAAAACCTAGTAGAACTGAAGTCATTTGACGAACAGAGACGGCCCCATTTGGCAACTTCAAGTAAAGCAGATACATACCGTCAAGCTACCAGAATCTGTGTTTTCAAACTCTATCAAGCGCTTAGTTAGCGTAGCCTCACATACATGCACAACAGCAACCTGACAAACATAACACAGTTTATGTCAATTCACACGCGAACCTACATTATGCATCAGATGTGCTGCATTTACAGAATAAATGTTGATCGACAGAAAAGAAGTAATTTTGAATACAATTCTCAATTAAGTGAGCATCTGAGCTTACAATGTTTGACTTGGTATAATTATACCCATGCGAAAGTGCAGCGATATATAATGCTGCACCACATAATCCACTTGGCTTCCTCCCAGTCTGCAACGCAGGACAAACTATTACAACCTTGCAAAGAAACCATAAATAAAAAGCTAGAAGGAAGAAGATGCTAGCCTGCATCCAATCTCGCTTCATGCTAGCTACGATGCGTAAAGCTGTGTCTGAGACATCATTGTCCCTTTTCCCAAGTAAACCTGCAGACAAAACCAATAAATTAGAGGGGAAAAAGCGTGAACCATTTTCTCTCTAACAGGTGCAATTGTCCGCCTAACTACTGTAGCACACCTGTGTGTTATGTACACCATAAAAACCAGGCGTTACAAGCAAACATCCATGTGGGCAAGGAAAAGCTCATTCAGGAGTCAAAGTAGCTCCTATGTGACAACCTTTTGATTACACATTTACTTAAAAGCCTTTGTAGCTTATTAACAGTAGTTCTTCAAAATTCAAATAGAAACAGACAAGGACAGACAGACAAAACCAATAAATTAGAGGGGAAAAAGCGTGAACCATTTTCTCTCTAACAGGTGCAATTGTCCGCCTAACTACTGTAGTACAACTGTGTGTTATGTACACCATAAAAACCAGGCGTTACAAGCAAATATCCATGTGGGCAAGGAAAAGCTCATTCAGGAGTCAAAGTAGCTCCTATGTGACAACCTTTTGATTACACATTTACTTAAAAGCCTTTGTAGCTTATTAACAGTAGTTCTTCAAAATTCAAATAGAAACAGACAAGGACAGATATTTTCTGTTATTAGCGTGTCACTAGCTCTTATTTTACGTAGCCTTTCTCTTTGCATCTTAAGATGTAATCAATCTCCTCTTTTCTCGCAATGGCACACGCTAATCGCTATACCTGAACAGATAACTAAAACGGACCAGTAAGCCATGCAATATTGAGGAATATTGTAGTTTTCCCCTCAAGTATTCTTGAAGTCTCCTTGGCCCTTCTAAACTCCAGTACCATTTGACCCTTGCCCTAAACCACCCTGGTTGTGGTCTAAGATGGCGCTCACCAGGATACTCGTCAGAATAACCCGTCTACTGGACGATGGTTCAGGGACAAAAAATATTTCCTCTTACACAACTCATCACCTTGCTTCCACCATCTAAACCGAGGTGCCACTGGTCCCGCCATCCCTCCATTAGACCCATGTCATGGTTTTTATCAGCATCATGGTGGGTAACTGTCCTAGGACCGAGGTTTGTCCGTGCACGGTGGGCATGACTTCAAGGAGCGAGGCTGTGTGGTCATGGCGCTGGAGATCAAAGGAGAGTAGATTGGCCGGGGATTAGAATAGTACTAGCTTATTCGCGTTCCATAGATAGTCAATATGGGATACATGGGTATTGGGCACCTTTTCCACAGAAGACTCAACTTGACGCCTAAGGGCATCTCCAGCCGTCGCGAACGAAAATCTCCCAGTCGCCCCCCCCCCCCCCCCCCCCCAAGGCCTCGTTTAGCGCCGTTTTTAGTGCCGGCGCACCCAAGCCGAACCCGGCGCGCTGGGTTTCGCCTGGAGGGGCAAAAGGCGACGTGGGCCAGCCTTGTCGGCGAGGGAAGGCGATTTCCCTCCATTTTTTTGCCTTTTCCCTCCATTTCGCCCCACATATTCCCTCCCCACCGGCAGCTCCCGCCATTTCCCCAGATCTGGCCGCCATGCCGCCCAAGAAGTTCACCGGTCCCCGCAGCGCCGCCGCGCAGTTGCCTCCTCCGCCTCCGCCGTCGTCGTGAAGGAGAAAAAGAAGAGGAAGCCGAGGGCACCGATGAAGAGGACGCCGGGCTGGAGCAACGCCAGGTGGACAACGGACGTGCAGCGCCGGAAGAGCGAGAACATCCACCGCCGGGCGAGGGAGAAGGTGTTGCGGGCCAAGCGCCTGGCCGAGGGTGGCGGCCAAGAAGAGGAGGAGGAAGAAGAAGAGGAAGAGGAAGAGGAAGAGGAGGAGATGGAGATGGAGGTGGAGGTGAGCATGGCGCCGCCGCTCCCGGCCAAGATGAGGGTCGGCCTCCCGCCTCATCCTCTTTTCGCCGGATGGGGCAGCCAAGCCAGCATCGCCTCGCCGACGGGCTTCTCGCCATCCCCGTCGCCGCGTTGGAGCGCATCTCGCCACTACTTCCCCGAGTACGCCAACGGCGACCCGCACGGTGGCTTCAACCTAAACATCGCCTTTCCCCACTGCCCTCCACCACCTCCACTGTACGCAGGCTCGCCGAGCTACTCAAGCTCACCCTCGCTTCGCCGCGCCCTCCCTTTTGCCCCGAACCAGGACGCCCGCAACATGTTCGGCGGAATGCAAGGCGATGCGTTCATGGACGAAATCATCACCACCGGCTCCATTGCTTCGGCGGCAAGCCCGAGATTCTTCTCACAAGGCGGCGGGGATGCACAACAGGCCAGCTTTGGTACGCAGCAAACCGAGGAAGCCGAGGCCGAGCCGGCAGAGGTGGAAGTCGGCGAAGGAACAACACCGGCACCGCCCAAAGGCAAGGCGAAGAAGAAGGACCCAAAGGTGCCGAAGCCTCCCGCCGAGCCTCGCATCAAGTGGACCGCCAAGGAAGATGTGCTCCTCGTCGAGGCATGGATGATGGTGAGCCTGGACCCCATCGTCGACGCCAATCAAAACATGGATCACTATTGGAAGAGGGTGAAGACATCATACGATGAGCGCCGGATCGTTGATCCCGAGTACTCCATGATCGCCACCGAGCGCGGCGAGAAGGCCATGGCCAATCATTGGGCGATCATCCAGCATGCTTGCAACAAGTGGCATGGCATTCAAGAGGAGGTCCAGAATCGGCCGAAGAGCGGCTCCAACTACGAGATGGAGGTGAGCTTCCTTTCGCCTTGGTTTCCCTTGTATTGTTGCCGGTTTGCTCATTTCAGCCCTGTGTTGGCCATGTAGATGGTCCGGATGATGGAGGCGTTCCGCGACGACGAGAAGGTCGACTTCAAATTCCTCCATGTCTTCGTGAAGATTGAGGGGTGCGACAAGTGGGCGCAAGTTCGCCTTGCTCTCAGCAAGGGCAAGGAGTATGTCCCGGACGCGCCGGCAGCTGGAGCGGCAGACGGGCGTCCTGTCAGCCACAAGAAGGCCAAGGAGGCGAGAGACTCGGCACCAGCGACGGCGAAGCTGCAAGCGTCCATTGAGACGTGCATCGCCGACGCTCAAACCCACGCCGCCAAGAGAGAGGAGAAGGCGGAAGCGAGGTGGACGACGATCATGGCCAAGCAGGACATCAAGCTCGACCTCCTCAAGACCACCACCGCGGCGAAGAAGAGGAACACTGACTTGGCTTTCCTAATGGGAGCCAACCCGGCTGCGATGGACCCCCAGGTCAGGGCGTGGTTCATGGCGGAGCGGCACGCGATCCTCAGCCAGATTGCTCCGGCGACACCGACACCTTCGTCGAGTACCGCCACTCTAGCCGACACGAGCTCGACCACTCCCACCCCTCCAGCCGATCCGAGCCCCGCCACTCCAGCCGACACGAGCTCGGCCACGCCGCCTCCGAGCACTGCGTCGGCCGCCACTCCGAGCTCTGCCCCTACTCCGACGACCACACCCATCGAGCTGGATGATGACGCCGAGGTGTCGCCGGTGACCATCTGATCTGCGCATCAGCATGCCGAATGTGGCACTACATCGCCGGACAATGGCTTGATTCGATCGCCGAACTGTTGCTTTTTTGTATGATCGCCCAACTGTGGCTACTTTGATCACCGAACTCGGGCTGTTTTTGGGGCGGGAAATTGAACTTTCAAATTATGTTGGTTTGTGTTCGCTTGGGGGCCGAAACGACTAGGAACTTCGCCTCCCCCCAGGCCCAAGTTTGCGCGGCGCAAAGCCAAAAAGGCAACGGCGGAAGCCCTGGGGGGGCGGACGGTTGGAGATGCCCTAAGAATAGAATGAGCGGAACCCCAACTTCCTGAACAAACCACATTATTTATCGTCAATCCAAACTAAGCCAGTCTCTTTCCACCTGAATATATATCCTTACTAACTAAATAAATACTATTCTACTTCCCCTTCTTTATCTCCCTTTATCTGCCTACTGCATTGTCGATGACAGAACCAGTGTGTACTTGTTGGTCCTTCCTTGGATAGCAATGCATGGATGCCCCGCTCCTGCCACCTACTGCCGTGTGCTGCCATGGTCGCTGTGAAGTGTGCTGTCAGGGTATTGCTCGGAGCTTACACGCCCCATAGAATGATAAATCAGAAAATCTAGGTAAGAAACTCCTCAAATCCAAGAAACTCAGCTCAGGCATTTTGTGAAACATCACCGCACTGTAATCAAGACACAGGATGATGCCTCATTCATCATGAAATTGCAGTGACCTTGCAACCAAAAGGACATAACTTTTCTCCATCAATTAGGGTCACAAGCAAATCCAGCACCCCAAAACACCGGTAGATCTTGGCAGCAGTAGAGTCATTGCCCCCCTTCAATATATATCCAGCCAAAACAAAAGGATGCAGCGGATGAAACAAAAATTCAGTGAGAAGATTGGACTATTGCTGAAAGGAAAGAAAAAAAACAAGGGCAATGGTTCCAGCAGGCTTATTGTGCCTAGAAGAAGGGTTGGGAGATGAATATAAGATCGCGGAGGAAGGCTCAAAGGATAAATAGAATGGCATAGAGGAAGATTCCATCTTTTAAAACAAGCAATGAAGTTTAATTCAGGATTGATGAACAATATAATTTAGTCTTAAGAATACGAAAAATAAATAGGACGGTGAGAATGAAAGGGGACTTCATTTTAGCTGTTTTGTTACGATTTGTCAAGTACTAGACGCAAGCAGGCTTGCGAACGACATAAATAATGGATCCATGTGTAGAAGAGAAGTGCACAACTATTGAACAAAACAATCTCAACTAAATAAAAATTACAATAGAATATATGATTAACTTACGTTCGGTAAAACGATGGATAAAAAGGCTGGGATCTATGAGCTTCTGAACAATTGGATGTTCTGAAAGTAGCAAAACTTGGCAAAGCTGCAGAAAAACAGCACCTAGGACATAACTGAAACAAAAATCTAGATGAGCCCTTCTACTAAGGACTACAAGATGAAGAGCAACAAAATGGTCGCTTACACACTTATCTTCAAATAGTCCGAGAAATCGATAAGAAGGTAAGCTTTTTTACTTTGCCTGACAAGAAAAGTAATTAAACATGGATGTAAGTATTAACCATATAGTTCGGGAAACCAAAACTGCAACCATAAAGAACATAAAAAAGGGACAAGGGAAAATTTTGACATTTTAAGCACAGCAATAAATAATGAAATGTAAGCATGTAGTGGTAGTGCTTTCGACTACAAATATAATAAGTCAATTTGTACACTGACAGAGTCTACCGAGTCTAGTAAGTAGTAATACCAACCTCGTGTGGACGATGCAGATACCCTTCTTTATATATTGATTGCCAAAGTTAAATTTTCATTACTTGCATGGATTCGAGGATAAATATTTCCCAATTGCAAGAAGTATTAATAATAACAAACAAACAAAAAAAATCACCGGGCTACTCAGAATAACTCTGAATTAAAAAATTATGATAGCACAATCTCAACAGTAGACCATTCCTTACAATATACTGTAGAAGATATATACTACCTCCGTTACAATGAATCAGGCGTAGAAATTTAGTAAAGTCAAAACTTACTAAGCTTGACCAAATATATATTGGAAAATATCAACTACAATATTAAATATATACAATATGAAAATATATTCTATGGTGGATCTACTGAGATCGGTTTGGTATCATGAATGTTCATAGTTGTATCTATAACATTGGTCAAACTTAGAAGACGTTGATTGGAACGGGGGGAGAGTATATCTCTAAGGGGCATGGGTTCTGCGTGCATGTCTATGGTCTGAAGAAGCTTGGTTGTCTCACATAGCTTAGGCACTTATCCCTTAGTCTTATCATCTGTTGTTTTATAAAATAACTGGGACAGAAGTTTCTCAAGATCAAGCATTTAATCTTCTAGTTAGAAACCAGAGGACTTGGAAACAAAGTATCTGTATTGCAATTTTTAGAACTCTACGATAAAGAACGTTTTTGCAGCTTTTTACCAAGAAATTAAATTAGGAGTTGCCACGATGAAGAAAATTGCTATAAAATACACCAAATAATACTCCTAAGTCCTAACCCAGAATGGAGGCAAACAAGGTCATGTGTGAATAAGGCATAGGAAAAATGGTTACAAAGTCTTACGATAAAGCAAGAGACTAATTATAAATTAGGTGATAGCGTACCGGCAGGCAATGTAAAGACAAGCAGCTGCAACATGAGATGTTCGACGGCCCCTTGTAAAATTATGGTCGACAGCTAGCTGCACTTGAACAAGAAGAAATATCATCATCATAGTTTATCATAACTATTTTAGAGAAGATAGTTACTGAGTGATAACAGAACTGCATACTGTATAAAATTTATGAGCCATATCGATGATAGTATCTCCACCACCAACATGTAAGCTAGTGACAATCTGCCAAATCTCGTCCCTCCCTAGAGAAATAAATCACAAACTTGGTTCACAAAGTTGGATGCGCGATCAATAAAATACAGGAATGAACTAAAGGTCGTACCTTTCATTAAAGTTCTTTCATGGGAAAGGGAACTGCCACTCTCAATGCTGTTCAGAATGTTTCCAGCCATCCGGCTCTGTACACATCCAAGAAAAATCAGCCTGACAAACTAGAAAGCTAAATTAAGAAAAAGAACAATAAGAAGCACAATAACAAGATCAACCTGCCCCGAGGGGTCCTTGACAAAAGTAGGCTCATCAGTGTAAATCTCCTGATCAAGAACCTTCCCACACTGCCCACAACATCTGACCATCAAACAAGACAAGACACTTTTCAACAAAAAAAAACAAGACAAGACAAGACACACATGAACAACTGGTTAAGCTACTTAACAGTAATCTACTGAGCAACAAGTGACAGACTGATTAATAACAATAAGACCATGTTCACATCGAATTATACTGCCTGACTTCGCATGCAATGAGAAGAACAAATAAAGAACAGGAAAGGGGGTCTCACTCACATATATCCTTTGTCAGGATCCTTTACGTATGGGCACTCATCAGCACAGTGAGTACAGTAAACCATTTCTGAACAGAAGTAGACCGCGGAGGATGATCCAACTACGGTCAGCCTTTAAAAAAGAGGAATACGAGTAATAATGGTCTTCAACCTTCAAAAGAACAAAGGGATACAATTCAGATTGGTGGGAAGTAAATACAAGTATGGGAATAGCACACCTGGATACGCATTTTTTTCCTGCCCAGTTCTAATCTAAGTTTCTAACAACGCATTAGAAGTAAAAGCATCACAGCTAGCATGTGAGGGCGACCTACTTTTTCCCCCTGTGTGTGCACTTACTCTGGACTCTGGCGGTCGAACAGGGGAGCGCTCTGCAGTCGCGAGGCGTCAGGAGGACTGCGGGGGCCAAACGAGTCGTCGGTGGGGATACTAGGCGGAGGGTGGGTTCAGGGGAGGGCAGGGCGGCCGCGCTGCATCAGGGGAAGGGCGCGTCGGGGGTGGGGATCGGCGGCAGCGCTGCTCAAGGGGAGGGGTTGCGGCGGGGCAGGGGTTGGGAGGCAGTAGGAGGCGCCGAGGAGGTGCTACGCGGCGGCACGGAAATGTGGAGAGAGGAAGAAGCGGCCGCCGGCCGGAGCGGGTAGGGAGGACGGAGAGACAACGGCGAGGGTTCTTCGAGGTTTCGACCAGAGCACAGCTTTTCTTTTCTGTATTTTTTTTCCAATCTGTCTCTCATTCCTACAGAATCTACGGAAACACAAACTTTACCGATGATCTTTAGATTTTCTCCAATGGTAATTTTTTCTTGAAAAACACAGTACAAACACACAAACACTCGCATAGAGCACACAAAGAGACCGAGCTGGCGAGTCGGGTCGGGTCTTAAAATTTAGAAAGTCATCACAATCGTCTCGCTATCGACGGAAACGTTGTCTCCTACTACAAAATATTCTATTTTTATATCACACACTCTGTGAAAAATATTGGAACCCTAATATTTTGTGTTATATTGATTGGACCCTCATGGGGATATATATAATGGTACAAACTTGGGGGGCAAGATGCCTATGACTTGGAATACAAGATATTTCTAGTCTATCCCTAAATCATACCGTATACATATTCTAACATCCCTCAGTCGTAGCGGGAGTGAAACGGACGATTGCGACTGGATTTGAAATCTTGCGCTTCTGTCGTCTTCTCCCCTCCGTCATCCTCGACCGCATCTGTGATGGTCTCTCCTCTCTTCCCCCGCAGTCACAGCGGGAGTGGCGTGGAGGCAAGTGACGACGCGGACACTGTTGACTGGAGTTGTTGCCGATGAGTTGTTGTAGACGTTGCCCTTGATGTCGATGTCGCGGTAGCCGAGCATGATGTAGCCGTGGTCGAGGTGGTTGTGGTCGATGTTGTACTCGTCGTAGTTTGTGTAGCCGCAATGCCGAAGGCGCAAAAAAAATGCGCGATGTGTATGACGGAGCTGCAGTTATGTTTTTTACGACGTTTTGCACCTTGAGAGGTACCGTTGGGGCGTCAGAGGACCGGTCGTAGGTTAGTCCACCAGTTTTGCCAGGACTAGAGGAAGCTCGCCGAGCACACAACGGTTTTGCTAGAACCGTGTGCGCGGTTGTAGGGGTATTGTAGGGGCTATCACAATGGTGATGCCGGTGTGTAGTTGTAGTTGCTCTACGTCGGACGCGGTCGATACCGGCGTCGATGTCGTGTCGCGTCGAGGACGCATGTCCATCCTTGTGGACGATGTAGCGGCGGCGGCGGTGTGTTGACGAGGATGTTGATGAAAACCAGGGTGATGTAGACCTTGGCGATGAGGCGTCGGCGTGGTGTAGCAGCAGGCGTGAAGTGGTATGTCGCTTCGAAGCGTCCCTCGCTGCGACGTTTTTGTAGATGTCGTGTTGTCGAAGAGGGCAATCAAGTCCACAACGGCCTACGTGTGGTTGATGTCGCTTCTTGTGGATGTGCTCGACTATTTTTTTGGCTCGCAGTCGGATGTACTCGTACAGCTTGATGGAGTGGTTCGGCTCGGTGTAGTTTTGGGTCGATGTTGGTGTAGATCGGCGCGTCGCTTCTCCTGGGGACTCGTGGTAGACGGCAGGGCAGACCAGATGAGTCTGTGCCATGCCTGATCAGTCGCTTTTATTCGAAACCTGCTGAGCGTGCCTGAACATGATGCATGCACTGAAGGGGATCGTAGACAGAAAACAAAAATTTCCTACCGACGATAACCAGAAACTAGCCAAGATCTATAACTATGCAGATATACTGTACGGAGGAGAACGGAGTACATACCCTTGTAGACCGAAAGCGGGATTACGTTCCCGCACAAACGTTGTCGATGAAGCCGACGAAGCTGACCTCAAGGTCGTGTAGAGGAAGAAGACAACTTCTAGTGCCACCCGTGTAGCACCTCGTAGTTCCACACACGTACGGTATAGATGACGACCTCCGGGCTCCAGATACAGCAGAGCAGCAGAAGCAGAAGATTGGATCTAGTAGCACGGCGGTGTGCGTATAGTGGAGAGACTTCCCTCCTCGTACGCAGCTCCAGAAACGGAAGCACGCTCAAGGTAGGAGAGAAGAAGAAGATGAGATGGATTTCAAGGCATGGGGCACCTCCTTATATAGGTGGAGGAGGGAGGCCACACCCCATGGCTCACCCATGTAGGACTAAACCCACATGGGGTGCGCCGGCCACCTAGGTGGGCCCCATTCGGCCCACCCTAGGCCGCCTAGGCCCTCCCCCATTTCCCAAATGGGGTTTTCCATTTAGGTTTAATGCCTTTAAAAATTTGAAATTAATTAAATAAAAAATATATTTAATCATTAATAACACTTATTAATATTAAATACATATTATTTAATTCATTCGAGCTCAGAAACATATTTCGTTGCCTCCGATCAACATCGGACATGTCCCGGAACGCTTCCGGGTCTCCGGATTCTTTCACTCTTATATCCAATCTAATCGTCACCTACCCTTAAGTGTGTTACCCTACGGTTCGGGATCACACAGACATGAGCGAGACACGTTCTCCGATCAATGACTAACAACGGGATCTGGATACCCATGATAGCCCCTGTGCATCCACGAATGTCTTTTTATCGTTTGAACCTTTAGACGTCCAGTCTCATCCTTTTGCCTAGCGATACTTAGATTGTCCGAGCATCGTTCTTGGCATCACGATTACCGAGCATGATCTCGTCATTGACAAATCTATCTTTACTCGTCTGTGATATTACATCCCGTGACCTAGTCACATGCTTGCAAGCTTATTGATGTAATCTCACCGAGTGGGCCGGAGTATGTATCCTGCTATGTGGATTGGCAAATCCCGCTCTTGATCACTCGTCTCCACTGCTTCCTTCGGATACCCGAAAGTGTCACCTTTATTGTCATGCTATATAAGACATGTCGTTTGATGTGATCAAAGCACCTTCCAGAAGCAGCGATTTGATATGATCTCACAGTCGAAGGTATGAGCACTACGTTTCTATATCTTTTGGGTATGTCCACCACGTCATTCACCCAATGACGTGACTCCGTTGTCAACTGACGTAATTGTCCATGATCAGGAAATCTTGATCATATGTTACAAAACGGACTAGTTAAATAGAGGCTACTAGGGACCTGGTTGTTTACATACTACACGTGTATTAATGTTTCCGCTTAATACAGTTATAGCTTGGTACAAAAATATATTATGAACAATTGAGTTATGACAAATAAAATTACTTTATTAATTTCCTCTAGGGCATATCTCCAACATACACACAGTGGCGGCGCCACCAGGGGCGAGGTGGGGCGGCCTTCCCCCCTCAGCTCGGGCGAATTTTTGTATATATGTACCGTACACTCGACTGGCACGAGTGGACCGTGGGGCTCGCTCCGCCCTACCTCGCTCGGTCGCTCAATGTCTCGCGCGATCGCGGCCCTGTTTGGCTATTTCGATTCCCCAATCTCGCTCCGCCCTGCTCGCTCTGCTCTGCTCTCTCGATCTGCCGCTCCTTGTTCCCCAATCTCGCTCCGCCCTGTTCTTTCCTCCCTGATTCCCCAATCCCCAACCGCGGCGCTGCCCTGCACCCTGCTTGATTTCCCAATCCCCGCCGTGACTAGGAGCGCGAGCTGCGGTGCCGCCAGGCGCCACGCCGACGATGGACGGAGAGGAGGAGTCGAATTGGGAAGCTATTGCAGCAAAAGTGGAGGCATTTGAGTTGGAGAATCCAGAGGAAGCTACAGCACTGGCAGCGGAAAGGGCGGCAACCGTAGCATCATCTCGAAACTACAGGTGGAGACGCGACGACACGAATGACTAGCAGCAGCAGGGACGGGAAGAGCAGGTTATTTCTCCCTCTTTTGCAGATTTCAGTTTTGATGTCTATTTTGTAGCAAAATACTCAAATTTTGATGTCTACTTATGTTACAGGACACTCCAGAAGCTTTTGTTCATGAAGTTTTTGATCTAGAAATGTTGTTGCTGACCAACTCAACATATATATTGATGTGATGAAGAGAAGTCCTGATTTCATATCCTGTGATACTCTGGGTGGTCTTGCTCTCAAGTTGGTTCAAAGTTCAAACTAGACAACATTTGATCTTTCCATTGGTCTACCGCCTCATTACACTTGCGTCGACATTGCCGGTTGCAACGGCATCAGTTGAGAGGGTTTTCTCGGCCATGAATATTGTAAAGACAGATCTTCGAAACATGATTGGTGATAACTGGCTCAATGATTTGATGGTTTTCTATGTTGAGAAAGAAATATTTGCAAAAATAGATGACAGACAGATTATGCTATGTTTTCATGCCTTAGAAAATCGTCGAGGTCATCTACCTCAGAAGTTCCATCTTGCTAGCACAACTACAATTTAATGGTAAGATACTATCCTATAAAAAGCTAATACTATTAGTATTCATGTGCTACTATTTAGACTCACAAATTTGTCATATGTTGTAGGTATCTCTTTTATGGGATCATATGGTGGCTGCCAATTGTCCAATTCAAATAGCACGAGTCCATGTTACTAGTTTTAAAGTTCTTTTTATGTTATTTGTATGTCATTGGTAATGTTCTTTATGAGTTATAAATATTTGAATCTACATGAACCTTTTATTTTGTTGAATAGACTTGTTTTTTCGGCTTAATTTTTTTAGACCTTATGTGTTCGCCCCCTCGTCTCAATTCCTAGCTCCGCCACTGCATGCACATGCATGGAGATTAGAGTCCTAGCTCGATGCAAAGAAAACATTTCGTACATGCACGTGCTCGTGGGCCCGTGGGGCAATAGACTTTGCGTGTTCGTGGTCTTGCTCCTGGTTTGGCCGTGACCTGCCCGCGCGTGGAGTCGCTGGAGCAGCACCGCCGGCATGTGTCGACGTAGATGACGAGCGGTGCAGCCGTTCCAGGACGGCGTGGTGTGATCCCGCGCGATGTCCGGAGCGGGGCCGCTTACTGCCGTAGCTTCTTGTTGAGGACGATCTTGTCATCATATTCGTCGATTGTGCACACCGATCTGTGTGTTTCGTCGAAAAAGAGGATCGCGAGAATTTAGGGATTTATTCTGTGACTAAACCAGATCTAATATAATTTATGAACTGGAATTTGAATCTAAAGAACCGATCTGATCTTTGATCGAAATCGGGTGCCCCCCCCCCCGAGGAGATATTGATCTCCCAGGGGGTGGGCGCTGCGGAAGTGTTTAGAACCCAAAGATCGGCGTCGTGAGACTAACCGCTCTGGTAACATGTAAAAAATATTGGAACCCTAATATTTTGTGTTGTATTGATTGGACACTCGTGGGGATATATAATGGTACAAACTTGGGGGGCAAGATGCATATGACTTGGAATACAAGATAGTCCTAGTCTATCCCTAAACCATACCGTATACATATTCTAACACACACATGTGCCTAATATGGGTTTTGAACCCTAGTGAGGTAAAAGTAAAATCACCCTTCTAACTATCCATTTACAATTTGGTTCAGAGATAAATGGTAACTATTTCTTGACCGTGTTTGACCCAACCAGGTTGCCCTTGGGGCTTAGGCCGCCTAAAACGAAGAGATAAAAACGGTCTACCGCAAGTTCAACGAAGAACTCGGTGAATCATTCTCCGGCTGGCTAATTGGCGAAACTTTAATGTCGTATCACGAAATTATTTACAATTCAGAGTTTGAAATACAAGTTTCGGTCTCTATAAAAGGATTTGGGGGAAGATACAAAGTGTTGCTACCTAGTTTCTTAATTTTGTCACCTCTAGTATGCCATGTTGCTAACTAGGTCAAGACAAGACGCGGGAGCCGGTTGAACAGAGCCACGAGGTGGGCTCGCAGCCAGGGTCACTCATGAGGTGGGGCTGCGCTTGGGCAGTGGGGCCCTTTTGGTGCCCTCTGACTTCCTGAAGATTTTTTTTTGGTATTTTCCCCGTAATTTTTTGCCACTTTAGATAGTGAGTTTTCTGCAAATAAAAAGCAAGTAGAAAATAACAACTAGTTGTGGACACTAGGTTAATAGGTTAGTACAAGAAAATAATGTAAATGATGTTAAACCCTATTAAAAGCATGTAATAATGTATAATAGTAGCATGGATAATCATTCAAAAAAAGCTTCGCGACACCTCTTCTTTTTAATTATGTTTAGACCATGTTTAATTATGTTTGAACGAAGTGAAATTTTAATTTTATTTTACTTTTGTTTGACAAATCGGGCCAAAAAATTGGACACGTCCTCCCATATCCTTGGATGTACTGGGGACAGGCCACAGATAATTTTTTTTAGATAAAGGGATTTTATTACTTAAAAGTATTAAGCATTACACCCGGCCTCTACATAGCTAGGATGCACACAGCCTCAACAAGTTCACCAGTCCCCAATTCGGAAATAAATAAAAAGGCGAATTACATATCATAATGAGAAATTGTAAAGCCGCATAAGGTAATGGAAGGTCGATCCGTAGATTATGTGGCCATCCATGCTGGGAGAATAAACCCCTCACCGCAGCCTCCAAACGTGACACCACCTCCAAAAACAAATCTCGGTGCTCCACACGCTGTAGGGCCGACCATGCTCGGAGCGTTTATGTGCTCCGATAAATAACCAGCATAGCAGAAGAATTTTTGTCATTGAAAACCTTGTCATTTCTACATAGCCACAGCGACCAAATAATGGCAATCGCTCCCACCCCAATAAAGAGTTTAAACCTAGGATCCACACGTTTAGCCAATTGCCAAATATGTTTGCAACGCTACGCGGGTGAAAGTGCATGAGCCCTCATGTGTGATTTTGGTAATTAATGACAATCTCTATGGACTAATGTTTTCATTAAGATATTCTTATGGATCTTGTCCATATGATGACCAAGGTTCTATCCAAGGGTTTATATGAAGAATGGTCATCTAGAGTTGAGCTTATTGCAAGAGTGGCTTGGAAAGGAGATTGAGTGAACATTCATGTTTATCTCCAAGCCATCATATATGTCAAGAAAAGAAGATGAAGTGCAAGTGGATACATGAAGACGGAGCTAAGCAAGGCATGATGAGTATTTGAAGAAGTCTTCATCAAGCATGTGCTAGCAAGACAATCAAAAAATGTGTTCCAACTTGAGGGAGTCAAGATCGTCTTCATCTAGCTCAAGTGGAATGCGCAAGGCAAAGGTATGATCTTGATAGGTTTTCTATTTTACCGGTCTCATGGTGTTAGTGGGAGACCGGGTTATAGGTTAGATGGCGTACTATCAAGAGGGGCTCTCAAGTGAGTAACTTGATCGCATCTTTGTGGAGAGCTCAAACATTTGCATACTTGGCATATCATCTTTCTTAGTTCTTTTTTGGCTTTTATCCATGTGAGAATTTAGATCTTGTGTTCATATCCATACCAAGCTCTAGTTCATCAAAAACAGATTTCATTTGAATATCTTGTGGTGTTTTTGATGTTGGAGGTTTTACCGGTTTGTCTCTTGAAGAGAGATCCAACTCTCTACTTGTGGTTTTCTCCTCACATGATGTACTATGATGTGTATATCCATAATCTTGTAGAGCTTGTGAGTATCTTCTAACAAGCCCAAGATCATAGAAAACGGAGTCCGGATGAGAAAATATTGCGGTTTTGGTTTGGAGGTTTTATCGGTTGTTCTTTTATCGAGAGGTCTAACCTTTCCCCATTTGGTTTTATCCTCCATTGTTGGACTATGATGTTTCTCTACATGATCTTGTAAAGCTCTTCGTTGCGATTCCAATGAGCCTAAGAACATCGAAAACGGAGTCCGGATGATCAAGATATGATCGTTTTCGTGTCGGGTGTGTTTGCAGTTTTTCCAGGCCAGCCCAGCCGGCTCAGAGGCTGGGCTCCTCTGCTGGTAGGCCGGCCTACAGGCCAGCCAGGCTGGCTCCCAGGCCGGGCTCGCGATTTCTGAGCATAACGGTTGGTTTCGGGGAACCTATTTAAGGAGCGTCTTCCCCAATGGTTCCCTAACGTTTTGAGCTTGTTTTTCTCCTCTTTCTCCTCCATTGTTGTCCTTTGGAAAACTTGCCCCCTCTCAATCCCTCCCATGATTCTTGCATATCTTTAGGAAAGTGAGAGGAGATCTAGATTTACATTTCACCATTCCATTCCTCCTCTAAGTGAGGAGAACCTAGTTGATCTTGATCTTGGAGTTCTTGGTGTTTCTCCTCCATTGTTCTTCCTCTCTTATTCCCCCATATGCATTTGTTGCTTTGTTGGAATTTGAGAGTGAAGGATTTGAGCACTTGTGCTCTTGCCATTGCTTTGTGCATCGGTTTGTGCTCTCCACGAGGATTCGTGGAAGTTGAAAGTTTGTGAACTTGTTACTCTTGGATCTTTGGACCCTAGACGCCTTTGTGGTGGTTGAGACCTCTGTGGTCACTTGTAGCCGTTCGGGAGCCCCCAATCCAGTTGTGGGTTGTGCCTCGGATTGTTGTTGTAAAGGCTCCGGATTCTGCCTTGAAGGATTTCGATAGTGGAAGGTGAACCAATCCTTTGTGGTGCGGTTCATCGGAGAATAGGGTGAGACTTTGTGGCGTTGAGATCGACCTTTGTGGTGCCTCACACCTCTCCAACGAGACGTACTCCCCTAAAAAGGAGGAACTCGAGAATACATCCTCGTCTCCGCGTGTCTCGGTTATTTCTATACTCGAGCTTTTACTTATGCACTTACATTGTGATAGCCTTCGTGCTTGAAGTATTCTATTGCTATCACTTTGTTGCTTGTCTTGCTTAGCATAAGTTGTTGGTGTACATAGGTGAGCCTAGTATATTTAGGTTGTTGGCTTGTTAATTTAAACACCTAGTTTTATTCCACAATTATCAAGCCTAAACTAGAAAAGTTTTAATCGCCTATTCACCCCCCTCTAGGCGACATCCTTGTCCTTTCAGCGGGGGGAATAAGGTAGAACCTATCTTGATGGCTGACCATATAGACCTAGCAAACTCACACAGGAAGAATAAATGTTTAATAGTCTCGTCATGATTACAGAAGACACACTTTTTACTTTCGTGCCATTGCGTTTGGTGAGGTTATCTTTTGTAAGAATTACTCCTCGACGAAGATACCACGCAAACACTTTAGTTTTTAGCGGGATCTTCATCTTCCAAATTTTCTTATTATTATCGACTGGTATTTCGGCAGGATTAAAGCTCTATACATAGAATCAACCGAGAATTTTCCATTCTTTGTAAGATTCCATTGAAATTTATCTGGACCTTCCGACAATTGGATAATGTCCAAACGGATAAGCAAGGCATTCCAGGATGCTTCTCTAGTTCCAAATAAATTTCTTCTGAACGAAACATTTGGTGAGAAGTACCCATCACCTTAGCGAGTGTGTCACTTTTATTTCGCACAATGTTGTACAAAGCCAGATATTGTTCCCAGAGAGTGGATTGGCTAGCCATTTATCCTCCCAGAATCGAATTTCGATCCATCCCTAATAGAGAAAGATCCATGTGGGAAAAAGAACTTCTTCGTAGCCATTAGGCCCGCCCAGAAGTGTGAATCGCCAGGTTTCCAAAGAACCTGAGATACAGCTTGATCGCCCACATATTTCCTCCTAAGGAGGGTTTGCCAAACTCCATCTTCAGAAAGAACCTTGAAGAGCCATTTGCCCTGCAGGGATCTATTCTTGACCTCAAGGTCATGAACACCGAGCCCTCCTTGGTCTTTAGGACGGCAAACCACACTCCACTTAGTCAGTCGATATTTTTTCTTCTCACTATCTCCTTGCCAAAAGAATCTAGACCGGAAATAATCCAATCGTTTTAAGACTCCTTTGGGAAGTTGGAAGAATGAAATCATATACAATACCATGTTTGTTAGTACTGAGTTTATGAGAACCAATCTTCCCTCAAGGATAATAGTTTGCCTTTCCAGCTATTTAAACAGATTTGAAGTCTCTCCTCCACCAGTTGTACCCAATGATTCTACTATGACGGGCGCGTAGTTGATGAGGGAATCTTGATGCGGTGTTGCTTCTTCGCTCCCCGGCAACGGCGCCAGAAAACAGTCTTGATGACCCTTCACGTAGTTACCCCACAACGGCGCTAGAAAACACTTGCTAGCCCTTGCGTGGTTACCTGCGTGAAAAGTAAATGGGTTAGGTTGAGACTCCAAGTGCAGAGTGTGTAGTAAGTGGAAGACGTGTTTTCCCCACGAGGGTGACTCGAGGGTTTAATATCGAACTCTCGGGGAATCAGTAGTGAAGATTTATCTTTCCTATCCTTCTTTTGGTTACCTACAAAACAAAGTAAATGTTTTGGTCCTCAACCTCACCTAGTGGTTGTCAAGCACAAGGTGTGAGAATGATATCAAGATAATATGCAATGCAAACAAGAAATAAATATGCAATGGTGGTAAATAAATATGCAAGGATGGTGGTAGCAATGATAAATGATATTTTTGGGTTTTTATGATGAATGCAAGATGTAAAAGTGTTTTTGTATTTTCGGATTTAAATGGCAGAAAATGGAAAAGTGGTAAAAGTGGTTGGAAAGGTGTTTCTTATGATTAAAAATGGACCGGGGTTCATGGTTTCACAAATGCACTCTCTCTTTAATAAAGTGGTAGACAATGGAACACTAGAGTTGACATATGAGATTGCAACACAACAGTTTAATGACAAGTTATAATTATATGGGCATCACGTCCTAACATAGAGACCTTTTGGTTATTAGTCTCTCTTATACTCCACCAAGATGCGAACTAAATCATAACACCTCAGTAATTAAGATAACTCAGAGTATAGCAATAAGTATCATGACATGAAGTTAAAATAAGAACATGCTAGATCTAGTCATGGAGGAAGTGGCAATGGTCACACCCACATCTCCGGTAGCATGGTATTTCTTTTTATCCCTAGTGAGGCAACAAAGTAAGGTAAAACACCCAAGTGGATCGCAGAACTTTCTCTCACGTTCACTGCACTAGCCACCCCCCGTTACTCCAACTAATGCACACGTTCCCCCTCACACGCTCTCATAAACATGCTTGATCATGACAAGTAAATAAGAACGGGGTACATAATATGCATCTACTTTCATAACTGAAACAAAACCATTGCAATCTCAAACATATATTAACTCATAAAAAGATCCACCACAAAGGTATTACATAGATGACCGTAATCATGTTCAGCAGCTCATACGGTACTAATTAGTGAAGCTAGAGAGAGAGATACATAAGTTACTTCCACAAACCCATAGTCCAGAGGTGGACTACTCCCTCTTCATCATGGAGACGGTGGAGAAGTCGTTGGAGAAGATGGAGACCACGCCGGCAGCGCCCCGCCGGAGTTTTCCCCCTCCAATCTGCAGCTCCAGGTCTCTGTTTCGGTGTTTCTGTGTTTCTGCGGCGCTCCTTCCAGAGAACGTCGGGGGATATTTTTATAGGCGTTTTTAGGTCAAAACGGAGTCGGTGGAGGAAAGATCGACGGCAACGGAGCTCCGAGGCCAAAGGGGGGTCCCACGCGGCCAGGTACTGGGCCGCGTGGGCCCACTCATCTGGGCCCTCGGGCCTCCTCTTGTTTGCTTCTTCGCTCCCAGTCTTGTTCCTTCCAAAAATGATGCTCGTAAATTTCCAGGTCATTTGGACGTCGTTTGGGTCCCTGAAACATTAAAATATAGAAATAGGGTTTTCTGCCTGCGCAGGGTTAATTCCATAAAAAATAGGAAACATATCAAATATTCCCAAAATCATTATAAAACAGTGATATAACCCTTATATGATGCAAATATGACTGGAATATAAGTAAAATAATGCAAAGTTCATGTATGCATTTTACATGCATCAACATCCCCAAGCTTAACCTATACTCGTCCTCGAGTATGAAGGTGATAAAACTAACATGGACTTTGCAATTTAATACTATCAATGGATATCAAAGATGATTACTATTGCTACATAGAGTAAAATGATTCATTCTTAAAAGGAGTAGCAATATGCAAGATAGTTTATGAAGTGATATCAAGTATTCAATGCAAGGATGTTCAATGATAATTCACAAAGTGTAACATAAGAGAAAAGTACTATGGACCACATGTATGCATAATAATAAGTAAGAACATCCTAATGGTCATAGAGTATTGTGAAAATCTGAATATAAAAGGTGGACACTTTGGAAAGATATATATGAGTAGAGGTAAAGCATGAATAAATTTCATCTAACTTCTGAACTTCTCTACTTAAGTCAATGATTGTAATATGGTAATCCTTGGTGTCAAGCTCTCATTCCCCTATCATAGCATCTTGAATGATTAAGTTTAAAGTGAAAGCAATACGAGTAGTGTGCTTGACAAAGTACAGGTTGAAAGTCTCATGCCCCTTGAATACAAGTACCTACTCCATGTGTTACTCAACTTGGAAAACAAAGCAAGTTCAAGTTAAATATCATTGTAAGTAATAATAGTATCATTAAGAGCGTCAACTGGGGTACCTCTTGTCCCAGGATATGGAACAAGCCCATATCAAAATGACAAGACAAACAAACATAATGAACAATCTCAACACCCTTTTTATTTACCATTGGATAGCTTTTTATTGTAAGGTGTATCACAGAAGGTTCACCATAGCATGTAAGTAAATTTCCACCATGAATGATGCATGGCTTAGATTAGCGGCCCAGGCGTCTCTCTAACCATTTATACAAACTCATTTAAACTCACTTCATTTCCCATTTATTTCACCCATGGTAAGCATCCATAAACAAAAGTACATGATATCAACTAAATGAGATGAGTGCAATGTTGAAAGCTTGCCATGTGACAGCACATATGAGCTAACTCTCAACCAAAGACATTTGTCAAGTCCACAACATCATAATTTTAATCACAATGGGTCATATTTTTTTATGCAATGAAAGTAAAGTGTGCATCAAGTTCGAGAGAGCTATATAACCAACTTTTCCCACAACAATTAACAACATAAGCATTTTCATTCAGAGGTATAGATAACACAAATATCATGATAAACATACTCGGAATAGCATAAAGCTAATAGGTAGATATGGTGGACTCACTGGAAAAACTTTGGTTGAAGGTGTTGGAAACAAGTTTTTGCTTGTTGGAATTTTTGGGCTAGCAAGAGGGAGAAAGTTGACCATCTAAATGCATGCATGAGTGTCCATAGAACTAACTAATCCATGTTAAAACAAGGTAGAATAACATTTAGCATCAAAACATGAATAAAAGATAGCTCTTGATAAAATATTTGCAAATTATTACTCATTAACAAGCTCATGAATCATGCAATTATATGTATCTTTTAAAATTAACTCAACATCCCTTTTCCCAATCTTATAATAGCATCCAACATAATTCAACCCAAATTTCCAGTAGCTCTCTCATATATAAATGATAGTGTGGTGGTCTCACAAAATAAAAATCTAACCTAAACAAACAAAAAGACGCTCCAAGTTTATGCGATAAAGTGTTTCGATCGAAAAACAGAAGTTAGACGTGTGCAAACCGAGAGTGTGTAGGTCCAGTGGGGTTGTCTTCACATCCCCAAGCTTATGGTCTTCACCATCCTTGGATAGCTCTTGGTGCATCTCCTCTAATCCCTGTGAAAAAACTTCAAAACACCGTTTCTCCCATTTCTTTTTCTGTGGGGCATTAGTAGTGATAAACAAATAGATTTCTTGCTGCATATAATCCTTAGACAAAAATTCATATGAATGTCCAGAAATGTATAATGTTGTATGCCTACTCATAAACTCAATTGGATCAAAAAGATTCATGTTAAAAGTTCTAAGCATGCATCAAACAAAATGGGACAGAATCTGTCCAGAAAAACAGCAGCAGCTAAACGTATTTTTCTACCCTACTTAACTTTGTCGGAAAATTCCGAAAAATTCATGCATACAGAGGATGAAAAGTTGCACTACAGTTTAAATATGAGCTCATTCGGAGTTACAGAATAAGAATTAAAAATCATACCGTGCACAGATTCGTGCAGGAATAAATCTCCGAACGCTATAAGCAACTTCTTCATACCAAAATGAGTAAAACTTGGCACTTTATTAAAAATTCCAGAAACTAAACTAAACACTAAGTCTCTTGTTACAGCAAGAGGACACAAAGAAAATCACAAATAAAAACAACCGGGTTGCCTCCCGTAAAGCGCTTTCTTTATAGCCATATAGCTAGGCTTCTTACTTGATGTTTATTGTGGACGAAGCTCATGAGGGAGCTTGAACGATGTGCCCTCTTCCTTGGGAAGTGTTCATGCATAATACCAGGATCCCATGGTGTTCTCAAACCAATCAAAATAATAGTCAAGTTGAACCCTAGTTGAGAGAAAAACAAAACACAAAAGTAATAACAACGAAGTCTAACTTTCTTTCTATGCATTGGCATTTTGTATATGAATGAATCACATAAATAGAAGTTTCCAATGCATATTAACAATAGTTACTTGCAGCATAATTATTAGTAGTATAAAGAGGGTTCTTATCACCTCCTCTTTCATAATAGTTGCAAGTAGTAGAATAAATTCAACCATATAACCACAAGAATCATTCAACTTAGATAATTTAGGCACATAAAGAGGATCATTAAATTTATTTTGGAATTCATTAGCATGCTTCCCTCTTTCAAAATATTATTAAGATCAATATCAAGTTTAATATCATGGTTGCAACAAAGATTTGGAACTAAAGATAATTGCAAACCACATAAGTATTTCTCAACATAAGCAAATTTCTCCTCATGGTGTAAAGGAGAGTTCAAAAACAAAGTAGGACTCTCATGAGTAAGAGCACTATCACAAACAGCAAGTATATCATTTTTATCCTCACATAAATTAGTAACAACTAAACATGGAGGATTATCAATAAGCATAGGACCATCATCTAAAGCATTATCATATAGCATATTTAAGCAACACTCCTCATTATCATCAATAAGTTCACTAGTAGCATTAATAGAAAGTAAAGGAGCATTTTTAGTTTCATCATAATAGCATGGGTTATCATATAGGACCATAGCATTTTCAGTTTCACACTCATCATAACATGGATTCTCATAAATAACAAAAGATTTTTGAGTTTGAGTGTTACTATCATTTGTTGATGGTGAAGTTGGGAGATCCAACTCTTCCCCAAGCTTAGGTTGGAATATATCCTTTTCAATCTCCTCTTCACTTTCTTCCTCTTCCAAGCTTATGTTTTCATCATCCTCTTGGGGTTGCACGGGCATCCCCAAGCTTAGGTTCTTATCCTCCTCTTCCTGCAAAATGTTAGTGCTTTCCGAGGCAGCAAGAATTCTTTCTTTAACATAAACATTATCACTAAATTCTTTTTTGCAAATTTGGAGAATAATAGAAACTTGCCCTTTCATTTCACGAGCTACATGACTAGTTGCAAGAAATTTATCAAGAAGAGAGTCTATCTCATGGGCTCCAACATAAGCGATATATTTCTCAACTTGTTCTATATCAGGGCATAAACATTCATCTTCACGATAACAAGCAATTATAGGATCACTATTATACTTGCATTGATAGTGGGAATGTTTAACAACTCTTCTATTGCAACAAGTTATACCATGTAACTCACAAAACTGGATAGCTATTTTGTGAAGAGCTTTAAGCAATTTACCCACTCTATTTCCCTCTTTGGTTGATTGATATTCAGAGTAGGCGTCATACCTTTTAAAATAATCATTACCTATAGACATACCAGAAAGTTTCTCCATAGCTTAGCATGCATATTAAAAACAACACTAGTTTTTATGAGTTTTTTAATTTTTTATGCAAAACTGAAAATAAATATGCAAACCGAACTAAAAAAATGCAAGACAATGACAAAACAAAATAAATTGCTTTGAAGGTAAAGATGGATAAGATGATGCTCACGTAGGTGCAACCTCCCCAAGCTTAGGTGTTAGCACAAGTTGGTGATGAAGTTGACTTGGTGAGATATCCTTGGATAAACCTTTCAGCAATGATTTCCCGGCAACGGCGCCAAAAACAGTCTTGATACCCAATGATTCTACTATGAAGGGCGCGTAGTTGACGAGGGAATCTTGATGCGTGTCGCTTCTTCGCTCCCCGGCAACGGCGCCAGAAAACAGTCTTGATGGCCTTCACGTAGTTACCCCACAACGGCGCTAGAAAACACTTGCTAGCCCTTCGCGTGGTTACCTGCGTGAAAAGTAAATGGGTTAGGTTGAGACTCCAAGTGCAGAGTGTGTAGTAAGTGGAAGACGTGTTTTCCCCACGAGGGTGACTCGAGGGTTTAATATCGAACTCTCGGGGAATCAGTAGTGAAGATTTATCTTTCCTATCCTTCTTTTGGTTACCTACAAAACAAAGTAAATGTTTTGGTCCTCAACCTCACCTAGTGGTTGTCAAGCACAAGGTGTGAGAATGATATCAAGATAATATGCAATGCAAACAAGAAATAAATATGCAATGGTGGTAAATAAATATGCAAGGATGGTGGTAACAATGATAAATGATATTTTTGGTTTTTTATGATTAATGCAAGATGTAAAAGTGTTTTTGTATTTTCGGATTTAATAATGGCAGAAAATGGAAAAGTGGTAAAAGTGGTTGGAAAGGTGTTTCTTATGATTAAAAATGGACGGGGTTCATGGTTTCACAAATGCACTCTCTCTTTACTAAAGTGGTAGACAATGGAACACTAGAGTTGACATATGAGATTGCAACACAACAGTTTAATGACAAGTTATAATTATATGGGCATCACGTCCTAACATAGAGACCTTTTGGTTATTAGTCTCTCTTATACTCCACCAAGATGCGAACTAAATCATAACACCTCGGTAATTAAGATAACTCAGAGTATAGCAATAAGTATCATGACATGAAGTTAAAATAAGAACATGCTAGATCTAGTCATGGAGAAAGTGGCAATGGTCACACCCACATCTCCGGTAGCATGGTATTTCTTTTTATCCCTAATGAGGCAACAAAGTAAGGTAAAACACCCAAGTGGATCGCGGAACTTTCTCTCACGTTCACCGCACTAGCCACCCCGTTACTCCAACTAATGCACACGTTCCCCCTCACACGCTCTCATAAACATGCTTGATCATAACAAGTAAATAAGAACGGGGTACATAATATGCATCTACTTTCATAACTGAAACAAAACCATTGCAATCTCAAACATATATTAACTCATAAAAAGATCCACCACAAAGGTATTACATAGATGACCGTAATCATGTTCAGCAGCTCATACGGTACTAATTAGTGAAGCTCGAGAGAGAGAGATACATAAGTTACTTCCACAAACCCATAGTCCAGAGGTGGACTACTCCCTCTTCATCATGGAGACGGTGGAGAAGTCGTTGGAGAAGATGGAGACCACGCCGGCATCGCCCCGCCGGAGTTTCCCCCCTCCAATCTGCAGCTCCAGTCTTTGTTTCGGTGTTTCTGTGTTTCTGCGGCGCTCCTTCCAGAGAACGTCGGGGGATAATTTTTATAGGCGTTTTTAGGTCAAAACGGAGTCGGTGGAGGAAAGATGGACGGCAACGGAGCTCCGAGGGCCAAAGTGGGGGGTCCCACGGCCAGTACTTGGGCCGCGTGGGCCCACTCATCTGGGCCCTCGGGCCTCCTCTTGTTTGCTTCTTTCGCTCCCAGGTCTTGTTCCTTCCAAAAAATGATGCTCGTAAATTTCCAGTCATTTGGACGTCGTTTGGGTCCCTGAAACATTAAAATATAGAAATAGGGTTTTCTGCCTGCGCAGGGTTAATTTCATAAAAATAGGAAACATATCAAATATTCCCAAAATCATTATAAAACAGTGATATAACCCTTATATGATGCAAATATGACTGGAATATAAGTAAAAATAATGCAAAGTTCATGTATGCATTTTACATGCATCACCAGTTTCCATTCAGCATTTGTGAGTCTCCGATAATGAATCGGAATACCCAAATAGTTGATAGGAAATTGACCTTGCGTACAGCCAAATAATTCAGCATACAAGGCGGCGTTTTCTTGAGCCTCGCCAAAACAAAACAATTCACTTTTATGGAAATTAATCTTAAGACCCAATAGTTGCTCGAAATCTGACAAGATAAACTTTAGGTTACGAGCTTTTTCGATGTCATGTTCCATAAAAAGGATTGTATCGTCGGCATACTGAAGAATCGATAAACCACCATCAACTAGGTGTGGAATCACTCCTTCAATTTGGCCCTCAGATTTAGCGCGTTCGATCAACATAGCCAACATATCAGCCACTATATTAAATAATATCGGCGATATCGGGTCACCTTGTCTAAGGCCTTTTTTTGGTTTGAAAGTATTTACCAGTGTCATCATTGACTTTAATGGATACACTTCCTCCCGAAACAAAGCCATTTATTAACGCACACCACTCATCAGAGAAACCTTTCATTATGAGAGTCTGCTGAAGGAAAGACCAATTAACTTTATCATAAGCTTTCTCAAAATCTATTTTTAGGATTACCCCATTCAGCTTTTTCGATGTAATTTGTGAACTGTTTCGTGTAGGATCGCCACCCCATCGAGGATGTTACGACCTTGCATGAAAGCAGTCTGTGATAGACGAACCACATGATCTACCACACTGTTCAGCCGAATCGTAGCAACTTTAGTGAATATTTGAAAGCTAACGCGCGTTAAGGAGGCATATAGGTCTGAATTGTTGAATCCTTTCTGCCTCATTAACCTTAGGTAGTAAAATTATCTCACCAAAATTGAGACGAAACAGCTCTAATTGTCCATCATGGAGACATGCGAAGAGTTGAAGTAGATCAGTCTTGATAACATCCCAGAAGTTCTGGTAGAACTCAGCTGGGAAACCGTCAGGACAAGGAGCTTTATTATGTTTCATTTGGAAAACCGACTTTCTCACTTCATCCTCTGAGTAGAGATCAGTAAGTAGGCTATTTTCCTCATCTGAAACCTGGGGTATATCAGCTGTTCTAGACTCATCCAGTGTGAAGTTTCCTTCCTCTGGTGCTCCGAACAGGCCTTTATAGTAATTAGTAATATACGACTTGAGTTGTTCATGGCCCTCAATCGTTCCCTCATCCTGGACAAGCGAATGAATACGCTTTTTCCTGTGTCTGCCATTGGCAATACTATGAAAATAGCGAGTATTCGAATCCCCTTCAAGGATGAATTGGGCTTTGGATCGTTGATACCATTTTAACTCCTCCTCACGCAGTAGTTTCGCTATCTGCGCATTAGATTGGCTCTTAAGCTCAATTTCTTGAGTGGATAACAGACGAATTTCTGCTAATGCCTCTAGAGCATCAATTATCGAGGATAGTCGTATCTTTTATTTTTTAAGTAAACCAGTATGGCGAGCCCAACCAACTAGATGTGTGCGTAAAGCACGGATCTTGTTATTCCACCTCTGGATAGGCGCATCACCAGCAACCGGTCTTTCCCAAATTCTTTTGACCATCTCATGGAAACCCTCACGATGCAACCATCCAAGTTCAAACTGAATCGCGGTTTACATGGCGGTCTCGGCATGCCTGTGGTTAAAAGAATGGGAGCATGGTCCGACAATCTCTCAATACGTTCTAGAGCCCGTACCGACACCAATGGGAACCTAGATTCCCAATCAGTATCCATCAGTACACGGTCTAATTTTTCGTATATGGGTTCAGGGAGAGAATTAGCCCAAGTGAACTGTCTCCCCACCATTGATATCTCTCTTAGGTCCAAGCTATCTATAACTGCATTGAACAAAAGATGCCAACGGTTGTCGAACCGACACCTACTCTTCTCAAATGGAAAACGAAGCAACTTGAAATCCCCACCAATGATAAACGGGTGTGGGTTATCTTTTGCTAAGTTTACCATCTCACAAAGAAAAGCAGACTTAGCCGCCTCCTGGGCTGGCCCATATATGGCAACAAGACTCCAAATGAAATTGTCGGTTTTATTACGGATGTGCATTTTTATATGAAAATCACCATCGAAACATCCAACACATCCATGGTATCAGTCCTGATGCCTAGTAAAATGCCTCCGGAGCGGCCATGGGGAGGACGAGAGTACCAATCAAAGTCTATACCGCCCGAAAGCCGGTTCAATAGACCTTGCGAGAACTCACGCCTACCCGTCTTAGAAATAGCTAAAAAATCCAAATTATGATCCCGAATGTAGCCAGCAAAATGCAAATGTTTAGCCAAGTCACCAAGATCTCTGCTATTTGCGAACATGCCATTCATTGGAAAACAATGGTGGATTTGGATAACTTTGCCCGTTTCCGAGACACTTTGTTAGAGGTAGCTTTACATTTTCGGCCGGATGCTTTTAACTCAAACAAAGAGCACATCCCGTCCTCATCTAAACCAACCTCCGACACTTCACTGATTAGATGAGAAAGAAGCTGACCATCTGATGTGGCATTCGCTTCCTCTTCATCCAAATAGGTGGCTGTCAACACAGTCGAAGCTTTAGGAATAACCGTAAGACGGTCAAATTCCATATGCCTCAAGACATTAGTTGAAACATGAATTTGTTTTTTACTGTTACCAAGATTAACTCCTACACTACTAAGTTTAGAATGAATCGACTGAGAAGAAAAAGAAAGAAAAGACGTCGAATTCATTTCCGTACCAGAGTAGTCCAAGTTGCGTGCAGCTTTGCGACGCATGGCCTTCTTCATGGAATCTTCATCCGTCGCAGAAGCCCCATCCACCGCCACCCCAAACCTCTCACTACAACGGGTCGGAGTGACCCCATCGGCACGAGCCATCGTAGTGGGAGGAGGTGTACAAGGCGTGACGAAGCCTCCATCCGTGTACGCTCCTGGAGGAGAAGCAGAGGCCTGGGTCGGCAGTGGTGAAGTAGCAGCCGACCCAGGAGCTGCAGCAGCATCGGTCAGAGTAGAGCGAGGCGTGGTGGTCATAGTCGGAGTCGAGACCACCACCGGCTCGACAGAAGCCGTGACCGGGCTTCCGCGGGGAGGCCGAGCTGGAGTAGAAGCCTTTCGGAGTAACACACCCTTGGTTAGGCTAGGCATGAATCGTGATACTCCGGAATTATGGATAAAAAACTGAACACAAAGGCACATAAACCGAAACACACGTATTGGCTAAGAGGTTGGTTAGGCTAGGCATGAATCGTGATACTCCGGAATTCTCCCTTTCGGAGAGACTCACCCTTGGTGATTTTGCCCGCCAACACAAAGCAAACATAATTAAATCCACAACCATCCACCAGATTACTCAACAAATAAAAACTCGCAAGCTCAAGCCAACAAAGGTTTGATTGAGCCGGTTCGATACATAATAGTGAGCCAAATCGTTGTGACATACGAGAAAAATGAACCATGTAGTTGATTCAATTCTTTTCCATTAAATAAGCTTTCTAAGCTACCATAAGAACACAAGGACATGCAGAGGGTTGCTCGTGTGGTAGAAGGGCAGGAACATGTTGCATAGAAAATGAGTTATTTATTGTGTTGTACATAGGTCTCATAGTTGCATGTCAAAGCGATGCTACACGTAGAAAATTCACAGCGCTTCCAAACATTGACAACATTTTCTTTGAACCAATTCCACATAGTTGATGGACTTTTGTGTAACTTGTCAGGTTTGTACCGTTAATAAATTTTATTTATTAGCCAAATTCGTGTCGCCTTGAATATTTTTCTTTTCTCTAAATTTCCCTCAAGGCGCCTTTACAGCTTTGGTTTCGCCAACGCGGCGAAAGACTGCCACTGCCTTGCCGGGTTCCGATTCCTCCCGAATGGCAATATGTTGCACTTCGGAGAGAACTACGGGCAAATTGTTAATGGGAATAAGAACTTGCCTTTACTAACTCTTGGGAGGCAGTCAACCAAACAAGCAATGCACGCCAATTTCAAAAAAAAAAAAAAAAAAAAAAAACAAGCAATGCACGCCGGAGGAGCGAACGAACCAGCAAAATAGGGGCTATGATGGTTGATCATCATGATCTCGGAAGCTGCCAGGATCATTCCGATACACCATAAATTGGCTGCACGGTGGTCCCATCTACTTGAACCGGAAGCGAAGTACCGCGTGAACCGGGGAAAAGAAATCTCCTTTTATACATTCTATACATTCTTCCACTAAAACAACCGATCCATACTACTTTTGATATTGCGTTGTAGGTAGGTGTGAGACACGAATAAGAACCTTGCCCAAATTTATCTATGTCTCGATGACAAACCACCACAACTACTTATTTGATTTCCCCAAATATCTCACCATGTTACTATGTTAGCTGATTGTTCCGCGCCATGTTCCACCTCCAAGCAAAGCCAGCTCCCCTAATTTATAGTGTTTTGAGATAAGCAAACATACGATTTGTCTTCTCGCTGTTGCAATTGAGATGCCATGACCCAGTGAAAGATATGGCTGCATGACTCCTCACATGCATGAAGTGCATTCTTCTTTTTTGTATTCTAGAAAATATTGCATTCTTCCTTATTGCAAGAACTATTTACATTCTTCCACTAAAAGCGTCGATTCATACGAATAATTTGTTGTACCAACACTGAGAAAGCCCGAAGTGCATGATGTAGAATTGCAGATCCTCACTCCAGGTTGTTGAACCACACTTTAGCCCCTATAACGCACTGCCTAAAACCGATGCAAACGCATTGGCTAAGAAGTTGGGTAGGCTAGGCATGAATCACGAATTCATGATACTCCGGAATTCCGCCTTTCCGAATAGACACAACCTTGGCGATTTTGCCCGCCAACACAATTAAATCCCAAACCATTCACCGCATTACACAACAAATAAACACTCGCAAGCTCAAACCAACAAAGAATCCCGAACTAGAAAAGAACACCCCAAAACAAAATTAAAGAATGTAACTTTATACATAGCTAACATGTGGATGGATGGATCATATGGAGACGCTATTTGGTATCCCTCTCCCGGTGAGGCCCTTCTCCGTGCCGGCGACGTCAGGGAACAGCAGCGTGTACGGGACCTTAACGGGACCCCTCCGGTTAGTGAGCCGCGGGTCCTTGTTCCTCTCCGTCACCCTCTTCTCCACCCTCCTGAGCTCCTCGCGGAACCGGTCCAGCAGCTGCAGCAGCTGGCCGTCGTCCGTCCACGTGGACGTGGCGCGCTGGCCGAGGTAGACCTCGTCGGAGGTGTGGTTGGAGAGCACCTCGATGATCGTCAGCCCCAGTGTGGCGGTGAACCTGTCTGGTATCATCCCGAGAAAGAACTTGTCCGGGTCGGCCTCAAGCTGCGTCATCTCCGGCGTCCCCGGCAGCGGCACGAATCGGCGGCACCGGGTGGGCCGGTTGGGCGGGAACCCCGCGTAGCCGTACTGCCCGAAGTTGACGGCCGCGTGCAGCGCGGAGGCGATCCAGATGAGCGTCGACAGCGTCTCGGCGAGGTGGTCGACGGTGTCCAGGGCGAGCCAGCACGCCGGGTCGCCCTCCCGGTCGCCGTGTCCCACGAAGCGGACGTCGTCCCACCACGCCTGCAGCTCCGTATCGGTCGCGACCTCCTTGTCGTGGTGGTAGAAGTGCGCGCAGTAGCTGCGCACCCAGCCGTCGATGGCGCGCCACACGTCGAGGCCGTCCACCGCGTACGGGTAGTCCTCGATGTGCAGCGCCAGGCCGCCGGGCAGGGCGGGGTCCCTGGAGGCCACCCCTCTCTTGATGAGATCGTTGGGCAGGGACTGCTCGGTGAACCTCCAGTCACCGTAGATGGCCGCCGACATCTCCAGGGCGTACTTCCCTGGGTACATGGTCCTCTCCAGGAGCCCCCCCGCGTTGAGGAGTATGCTCCTGGCCAAGGTGTTGATCTGCATCGTGTCCTTGAAGTGCGGCTCCAGGAGCTTGTGGATCGGGTGCATCACGCTCAGCTGCCTCTTGGTCGCGATGATGAACGGCTCCACCGCCGCGTGCGTGAACAGCCTGCAGTTTGTTGATCCATCAACAACAGCAAGCTCCTCTTCTTGAGAGTTTCCAAAGGAAGGGAAAGGGATATGTCAGGTGAATGGTGATCGATGTTTACTCTTCTTACCAGTGGCTAATGAGCTGATGGTACCCTGAATCGTTGACGGAGACATGGGCCTTGGCGAGCTGCCACAGATGCGCATCCGTCCCATGGCTCGCTGGGAGGAAGATCCTGCTGATCTCACCGTCGCTGTCGTGGTCGCTTGGCAGGCTCAGCTCTATCACAACAGGTTTCAGGGTCCCGTCGCCCTTGAGGAAGAGCAGGGTGCGCGACGCGTAGATGCACACGCCCAGCGTGTTGATGCGCCTCAGGTACGGCATCAGGTAGTCGTGGTGATCCAGGATGTACAGCCGATTCTGACGCATTGCCTGCAGAAATAGGAAGGCGCATGGATAATGTGTCGTACCAAATTAAAGATCGAGAAAAACCAGAACAGGGAGCAACATTTTACTAACCATTTCGATGGTTACATCTGGAAACTGGCTCTCCACATGTTCGGCGGTTATCGAGCTCTTCTTCCCACCGCTACTAACAGGTGGAAACTTCTGCAATGTGAAGCATCTCTTGGTTAATCAACTGTTGTCAGTCACTCATATGGTACGAGGTTTCAGTCAAGAAAATTCAGGATGAGGATTACTTGTAATCTCTTTATCGCAACAGGGTTGAGACCAGCGAGCATTTCCCTGGCGAACTCTTCGTCGCTCTTCCACGCCTCAATGTCATCTGCATCATCGATCATATCCAAGCTCAAACAAACCACTAGTAGATTTTCAAATGGATCAAACAAGAAAAAAGATAATATAGGACTTACGCTGGATGACTTGCGGGGTGGGGAACTTCACGGGGTTGTCCTTGACGTTCTTGGCCACCTGCTTGTAGGTCTTGCGCGACGGCACGGAGGTCTTGAGCTGCTCCATGACCTCGCCATCCGCCGCCGGCTGCGAGGGCTTGCTGTACAGGTCCCTGATGAGCTGCTCAATGGACTTGAAGTCGTTGCCCTGGATCATCGTCTTCATCTCCGGGACCACGAAGTGCGTCACCGCCTGCACGCCCAGCGTCAGCACCTCCGCTAGCTTCCCCGGGCTGAACCGCTCGTCCGGCGGGATGTAGAAGTCCAGGTTGATCACGTGCTTGCGCGTCTCCGTCACCTCGTCTGAAATCATCAGTTGGTCATTGTTCAGAAATCAGCTCGCAATGGGGCACTAATTATGTAAGTCGCGACCTCGAGGATTATTACCTGTCTTGCTGAGGGCGCGGCCTGTCCGGCAGCGGCGCGGGTAGGGGTGCGTCCTGGTGCCGCCCAAGACCGGCCGGACGTGGTCTGGGTTGTCCGGGTTGCCTAGGTCGTTGTAGTAGTCGTAGTCGTAGATACGCTCCCAGTCCTTCCGCTCTCCCCTTCCGTTCCCTCGCAGGCTCCTCAGCTCCTCGTCCCGCAGCAGCAGCAGCGCCTCCGGCGTCTTGGAAGGCAGATAGCTCTGGTGCATCACCCAAAACCTTAATCAGTTATGATTTGATTTCACACGCGGCGAACTAATGGAACAGTTCCGGTGAATGGGTTCTGAATTCCTGACCGTGTTGATGAAGAAGAGGCGGTCGGAGTTGGTCTTCTTGTAGGGGTACACCCATGAGTTGCACTCGAAGTGGATGCTCCGGTCCTCGGCGAGCTCCAGCCGCACGTGCCGGAGGAAGAACTGGTCGGTGCGGTTGCCGTTCTTGACGGCCACGGCCCCGGGCGTGCCGAACTCGGCCTCCACCACGAACGTCACATGGTACGTCGTCGTGCTCGTCTTCCCGTGCTTGCTCTTCTTGCCGCCCCGTAGCGGCGCCTCCGCGCTCAGCTTCCCCTTCCTCGTCCCTGCATCCTCCGTCCGGTATCAGTTCACTGCAGCTGCACACACACACAAATAATTTGACAGTGCACTGCGCTCACCGTGATCAATCTGGGTGCCGCTGAAAAGGCGCAGGGTGGTGGATTTCCCCGGCGTTGAGAGGCCCAAGTTCTTGGCGACGACTATGGTGCCATTGATGGTGATGGCGTTCTCCGGCGGGGCCGGGCTCCGGTCCCACAGGTTCGTGCAGAACGGCATTTGCATGGACCAACGCTACCTAGATCAGCAGGGCAGGCAGGAGGATCGATGGTGAGGTATTTTTATCCACCAGAATTCCTCATGCAAGCGACGGATTACTGCCACGATCGAGATTATATACATCTCGGCGTAGATCCTTGGAGTGTGTTCTAGGAGGACATCGTTTCTCTGAATTGGAGGAACAAGCTGGAAAGGAGAAGAATGTGTGCCAGCCTTTGGACTCACCTCTGGAATCTGATGCTGCCTCCTTAAGATGCAAAGGGACAAAGGGAACTAAATTCATGCATGCCTTCCTTTCACCTTTAAAGCCTGGTCTGCGAATGTGAACAAGCCATCATAAACTGTATCAGTGACAGAGAGACAGAAGTTACTATACAACCACTGACCACAGAAATGTAGGTAGCTCTGATTCCTCATAAGCTGACAGAGATCCCAGAAGTTACTACCACTTCCTGAAGAAAGATCAGTACAGTATGTCGCACAAGGGAGAGCATCACCTTCGCATCTGTGGATATGAACAGTAATGTTTTTCCAGACAGCTCTTGAAAGTTCAGGATGCAGTATGTCGGGTTGTGAGGCAACATGTGCAATTGTGCATCCACCGCAGCTGATGTTGCCATGCAATTATCAGTTTGCTGTGGGGATTGGTACCAATATGTTTACGATATGGAGAATTAATGGAACAGTTATTCTAAAACAGGTGGAATAACACTTCTGTTAATTATCAGTTTTCTGTGGGGATTTTGGTAGTAACTTCAGCTGATGTTTTATTTTCCTTGGTTCAGTAAAAGCTGTTATTTCTAATACAGGTGGAGTCAAACTTCAAAAAATGGTATTAAATTTCTTTAAATATTTAAATAAACACTTGAAAAATGACATGGAGAATTTTTTTGATCAAAATGTACAGTTTTAGCTATTAACTCGTCTTACGTGTAATCCATTAAACGAAAGTTCTGAATTTCATTCAAAATATAATGATATTTTAAGAGATTTTGAATTCAAATTATAATGATATTTTAGAAGATTTTGAATAAAATTTAAACTACTCCGAATCTAACCTAACCCTAATCTAATCCTTGTTGTCGTCGAGATAGATGACTGCAGAGGAGGATGGAGCACGGGAGAAGGCGTAGTTGGACGAGGAGCAGGCGTCCCGTGTTGCGACGGTGGAGGAGGAGGCCTTCCGGACGCCGAGAAACGAACAGTCGGTGTCGTCCCGTAATGGCAAGGAGACGACGAACTCCGGCGACACCTTCGGCTTCGGATTCAGATCCTTCTTCGGCCTAAGGTGGGATAGGCGGCCGCCTTGGTAAGCATCGTTGCGTCTGCACGTCTGATGACGATGTCGCCACCTCCCCCGCCACGACGTTGAGCGCCGCTACTTCTTGATGTCACGGATGACCACGCCGCCTCCTCGCCGCGGTTGTGAGCACGACTCCGGCTTCATGACATTTTAAGAAAATACTCACATGGATGTTTTGAACATATATAACTTGAAATCATATAGGAGTAGTTGTTATGCTCAAGCACGAACAACGTTCATTTTCTAGTACTCACTTGGATGTTTTCAACAAAAATAATAAAAATAAGTCGAATATGTTTCCACCGATATATCTAAATATCACCGCTGCAACCCGATGTCCCATATTTTGAACATTGATATAATTTTAGTGCATTGTATAGTTTTGATATCCCATATTTTGAACCTTGATATAGTTGTAGTGCATTGTATATTATGTGAACCTATTAACTTCCTTAGTGTATTTAGTTTATAAGAGTAAGAAAAGCGGAAGAATGGGAAAATTTATTTTTGTGAAAATATTCATCTGTCCGGCCTGAATGAATTGAGCAAAAGAAAAATACAAGAAAATTCTTTTACACTGGAATGGAAGAATTTTATAATCCACCGAGGCCTCGATGTTATAATTCTTATGCACAAAGTACGAGATAAATGTCTTTAGCGCTAATTGCTTCATATGGTTTCACCGTGCTTTGCCATGTTCTTCCTATTCATGTAAAGTTTACCAAATTTCAAGGGTTTTCAATTCTCTGTTCTACGGGGCTTCCTATCATATTCAGCAAATCAAAGAGGGTAAAAAAAATGTCCATGTATAGCCTTTGAAAAGAATGTGTGTGCAATGTAGCTAGACATTGTGTTTTGGCTCGCAGCACCATCTAGTCCTATTATGGGAACTGCGTTTAAAAACATTTCAAAATATCAAAAAATTATGAAATAAAATTTCAAATGTACGTCTGAATATTTTATGTTGACACACAAAGTTTCGTGAACAAATAATGTTTTTGTGTTATGTATAAAAAAGACAAATTTGGTGAGTGTGGACTAATGGCTCCCGAGCTACATGGAGCCCCTTTTTTGAAAAAAATATATCAAAAAATGACATTTTAAAGTTTCAAAAAATTGAGAACAAAATCCCAGGTATAGATAATGATGTGATTTACAAGTGTGCAAATTTTTAAATCGAAATACGTTGTATAGTGGAGAACTTGTCTGTGGCAAGATGGCTAGGAGGGTGGTTGCACCCCCAGCCCACCAGAGTTCAAACCCCAGGTTTGACGCTGGTGTTTCTCATTTAAGGCGGAATATTCTTCAGTGGGAGGCGACGTTCCCGTCGACAGCGAGGTGCCCGTGGTGACTTCGTCAATCTCAAGACTCGATCCGCCGACTCGGTCTCTCGAAGGTGCTCATAGGGGTAGGGTGTGCATGCGTGCGTTCATAGGGGTGAGTGTGTGCGCATGTAAATGAGCGTCTACGTTGTACTGTGTTTCGAAAAAAGAAATACGTTGTATAGTGGGCTGGACAAAAATGACAAATGTGTGGATCTGGTTGGTGAAAAGTACATGGTTTCCTGAAATTTTCCCGATCTGTCTTTTTTGTGCAGCCCACAATACAACGAATATTGAGTTAAAATTTTGCACGCTTGTAGATCATGACATTATCTATCTCTGGGAGTTGTTTCTCAATTTTTTGAAACTTAAATTGCCATTTTCAAATTTTTCAAAAAACGATTGTGTAGCTCGGGAGCCATTTGCAGTTTCCGCAAATTTGGTGCTCAAAAATGGCTTTCAACTAGATATTTTTTTGTCTTTTATACACAGGGCACGCACAAAAATTACGAAATTTTGTGTGCCTTCATAAAATGTCTATATGTACACCTGATTTTTTTTTGGAATTTTTTGACATTGCGAAATATGTTTTTTCATAATAAGAGCATGTAGTCCCACAGGCCAAAATGGATTTCCGAATGTAGCTGCCATTGTTTTGCTTTTCTCGTATAGTACACGGATGGTAGTATAATTTCACGAATGACAGGTGGTCATTTCATACTTGGGTAAAAATGAAATGGAGCACAGCGACACACATCTTTCGATTGACTGTATAATTGACATCAAGTGAAGAGAGTGAATCATAGCTGTTCTGCCAGCTCGTGCAAGTATACAGGCCAAAAATGTTGTGGGTAGAGAACCATAAGAGCGCAGAGCAAAAATGAGAAAATATGTGCCAACAAAACAATAAACAATTTCACTCCAATTTATTCACACTTGATAAAACTAACAACATGAAACCATTCTCGTATCAAGAAGATGAACAATTGTGTCAGTTTCGTTAGTCCTGTCCTACCAAACATGACATAAGTTCCAGGCCATCCAAGTCAAAGTCCAACACCAGAGATCTTCCCCATCTTCTCCTCATGTCACAGTAACTGATATAAGGTTGCACATCGCACATTCATGTGTTGGTGGTGCCAAGATCACAAACAGCACCGTTCCTTCCAGAAATTACTATCTTGCGCAACAAAGATATCGTGGAATTTGATTCTAATACCAGACAACTCCCTTGTATGAAGGGCTCCAATCTTGCAATAAGATCAGCAAATGCAGAGATCTCACAGTAATTGCAGGGCTCCTTCCTGTGTACATGGGTGCAGAACAGTCCTGTCCAGCGAAACATTTCTGGTGCACTTGAAACCGTTCCAGCTAAATCATTGTATCAGGCAACAATCCATGCTGTAAAAATCAACATGTACATGCTATCTCCTCATACTTCCTCATATGTATGGCTCCCTCCCTCAGGATTGGCACAAGACCCACTTCTAGCATCACAGGTGAGCAATTTCCGATGCCAAGATGAACATCTGAAGAAACACATGCTGAATAACAGGACAGTCATCACACAGCATACATGGCCAAGCTGAAAAAGGCTATGTCTACTCCAGAAGAGGCACCTCAATTTCAAATCCAGTTCAGAATGTATGTACCAACCAAGTATACCTCAAAATCATATACCTTCAAAGGGTAAATTACTATCGGAAGATCACGGCAAAGCACATCAACAGAATCAACCATGGCAATCCTGCAGTATGTTCAGCAAGCCATCAGACCCGCACAGAAGCATTTTGCTACACATTAATGATATCCTGAGGTGTGCATTTTGCAAACCCTCACGGTAGTTACTTGACACTCCACCACTAGCTCAACTTTTCATTTGTCACTGACAACTATAAGGGTCATGTTGCCTCCCAGTCATGCACAGCACATACAACTTCCACATTCCATATCTTTCAAGAGTGAAGTAACCGGCAGAGTAAGTTATCACGCTCTGGGTATACCTCAGGATGCCTGACATTTTCATACAGTTTGTGTAACAAAGGAGATCTCAGGACAGAGCTCAGTCAACTTTCCCATCTTTGGGGCATTTCTTCCCTTCTGCAGCACTTCGGGATTGTCGCCTTCTGGCTTGGATCTGACGGACAGATTCAGCAACCAAGACACTAAAATCTGGGGAGATCTGGCCAGTAGCGGGTGGATTAAAGCCAACCTTCTTATAAGCCTGTGATATGAGTTTCTGAGATCTTAGCAAGTGAACATTGCAGAGGGAAGGAACTGATGCTTTTAGGATGGGCCTGTTGCAAGTAATTTGCCCAATCTCTGCACCACTGAAACAATATCAAGAATCTAGTTAGCATCGCCACTATAAAGTTCACTAACTAGAAAGAAACTAATTAGGTCCACTGGTGGAGAGAAAATATTTACAGGCAGCAAAAAGTAAGTCAAGTAATCAACTACTAACTGCTGTACAGAAAGTCAGAAACTAAATCACAATTTGCAGCCTATTCCAAAAACACACTCCAACTCCAGCCTGTTGGTCAAACCTAATTGTAGAAATAACTAATCCACACTAGGTTCAAGACCAAAGACCATCATGTAGTCAATACTAATAAGCCAGAAGAATTCACTAAGTCAGTAATAAAGACGGAGAAGCCAATTCTTGACAGAGAAACATGGGTCATACTTAAATGAATAAAAAACATCATTCCTTAACAACAACCTTAAGTTGATTACCAATACTCCTAATGATGAATCCAATTCCTGCAAAGCATATAAAATCTATACAACTAGAGATCAAATTTTCTGATTACTGGCATACATCAAACCGAACAAATATACAACTCGAATTACTGTACTTTGCTATAGGAGCAGAGTTTAAAGATGGTCCTAAAGACAAAGCGGACAAAGCGAATCATATCAATCACAAACGCAGATCATCCCACAACATCTCCCATTGCTTCACCCGACTGGTAGCATAAACATTTTTGTTTTCAGAACCCACAAAAATGAGCTTTCTGTTTGGTTGGGCCTATCTTTCAGATTGACTAAATTCACTCTATATAGATATGATATAGCTCACGCAGACTAAACACAAATGGGCCCTAATGTCAAAAGGAATCAAATAGAAGAAACCTATAAGCTCACACTGAACAGACTCATCTACCTTTAGTTTATCCTGTTATTTTATAAGGTAAAGGGCACTTCTTTCAACTTTCGACGCTCTTCTGCGACACAATAGAAACTACTGAATCGGACAAAGGTGGCGGCATTGGTTGGGTTATGTCCTTATTGCAAGAGCATATCAATTCAGGGTGCACCTTAAGCTTAAAAATTGACTGATCATCACCAAAACAGTAACCGAGCTGCGTGACAGAGAATATTATTTGTGTTCCCTTTCCCTATACAGAGAAGGGTTTCTTCCAACAAGTTTAGAGCAGACAAATTTCGTACAATTAAGTAAGTTTAGGACCTGGACTGTTTGCCTCGGGATAGAAACCATTATACACAGGAACATCATACTGGCAACAGATCAGGTCTCTCGTTCAGTTCGCTGGTACCGGTTATAGATTAAACATCAATAACATATATGTGCTCGAATCTACACAGAAAACTGTAATAGATTCAAATAATAACCTCAGTTCAAACTCGTAACTAAGGTGCAGCAATGCACAGAGAGGATAGGAAACCAAGCAACGCCAATCCCGAGACCAATTATTTCATATTTAGCGCAAATCGGGATTGGTTTTGCTACAAGGACCTATATGACTGCATAGTATGGCGTTCTTGAGACGAATCTCCTGATCTAATCACAGCAAAAATCGGTATCTTTAGATGGCCAGATCCAGAGGCGAAAGAGGAACCCTAATAACGAGAGACCAAGATCCAAACTTTCGGCTGTACAATTCGCAGGCTCACCTCTTGATGATCTGACCGCATCCCTTGTAGAGCGCCTGCGTGCGATCGCAGAGGATGTGTGAGTGGCAGTACTTGGCCATGGCCATGGCCCGCACCTTGCACCCCGTGAACCCGCACTTCTTCCTCCTGGGCACGGCGGCGGGCCCGGGCTTGGCGTCGACGCCGGGGGCCGAGGGCGGCTGCTCGGCCTCGAGCGGGCTGCGGCCGAGCTCCCAGACGTACTGGCGGTGGCGCGCGCGCACCTCCTCCGCCATGGCCCAGTAGAGGCGGCGGTAGACACCGAGGAGGCGCGCGGTGCGGCGGCGCCGCCGGCGCAGCACCTCCTCGCGCGTGAGCGCCTCCGCCGTGGCCTCCATCGCCGGCGACGGCGGCGCGCCGGGGGAGCTAGGGTTTGCCGCCGCGTCGGGCTCCGCCTTGGGCGTCGTCAGCGCCGGCGCCTCCGGGCTGGTGGTTGCGGGCGGCCGGTAGGAGGAGGTCATGGTGCGCCGGGATTGTCGCCGGATTTGGGGGAAGGTGGGGAGTTCTTGGTAGCAAGATGAGGATCAATGGATGGGTCGGGGTCGGGGTCGGGCCGGAGGGAGGATGGATGGGGAAGGAAGGGAGAGAGGAGATGACGGTGGACGCTGTTGTTTAACCGTTTATTATGGCACGTGACGTGACGGGTCTCTGACTCTCTCTTTGTACTACGCCGTCGTCGTCGTCGAGGGAATTTCATGTGCCTTCGAGTCAGAGGAGATTTTAATGGCGAGGGAACGAGATAGGAAGATTGTAACAAACATGTCAAGAAAGAAGGAAATTCTAACAAAAAAACAAGAGGTTACCAAACTCCAAACGGACCCCCACGAAACCGACAATCACTAATTAACATAAAAAGTACTCCCTCCGTCTAAAAATAAGTGTCTCAATTTTGTCAAAAAGTGGATATATCTATACATGAAACATGTCTAGATACATCTACTTTTGGTCAAACTTGAGACATTTATTTTTGGACGGAGGGAGTAGAAAGAAAAGGAAAAAAGGGGGACATTTTGTTAATGGAAACAAAGAGCTGTCAAGATATTCACAGAAATAGGAACCGTCTAATACATAGCCTTCGCTAAATAAATATAAACATGTACTTACAAAATAACGAATTTCCATCTGTTGAAAGATCTGGGGGTGCTATCCGAACTTTCAAAGGCTTAGACGGAAGCCATCTTTGTTAAGAACAATCGAGTTCCAATGAGAATTTGTTGGTTTGCTTTAGTGTTTTAAGGCAATTTTCCTTTATTGTCAAAGGAGCTCCAGTTCTCCACACATTTCCACGGAAAAAGGGAAACAAGAAAAAGGAAAAAAAGAAACATGTGAGGTTATAACGTGATTTGATTTATGTTTAGAAGGTAAAATGAAATAAGTAAAAGTCGAAACAAGGTGCAAAATTTATGTTTATTTTAGGAGGGGAAATGCAACTCAACATGTGTACTCATACCAATAGTGGGCAAACAATTTCCCGGTCCACGCGTATGGCGTCCTTCCTCCTCGTGTGACTCGTGGTTGTTTCCGTTCTCGTGCGAGGATGAGGTAGCGTTGTTACAGGACTAAACAGACTAAACAGGTGAATGCCATCCATGCATTAATGTTCATTCGCCCGGGCACGGTTGCCTCTAAGTACCATGCCACTAGAAGAATAACTACATCATTTTGAAAAAAAAACACGCAATAAATTTGTACTAGCATAATGACCGAACAATTAATATGGTGTTCAAACTTCGAAGTAAGTAATCTTAAAACATTGCTAAAGAAATTCATCGTGGAAGAACTTTGCGTGTGTCCTTTCTAGATTGTCCTTTTTTATTTTTTTAGACTCACACATGATTAGGAAAGAGTATAAGTACTTGAAGAAAGTGTAGAAAGAAAATTTTACTTCATTTCAGTGGTGGGGGGACTGGCATGTCGAACAACCTAGATATATGGTGTGAAGGTGGAATATGAGGAAGATGGGAAATGAGTTGGAGGGATGGGGCATAGGGAGGGGACTAAAAGAGGAGGGCGGAAGAGGAAGAGGAGGTTGCATCCAATGACACCATTCGCTGCCTGATTTGTTAGGAGAATGAACGCCCGCCCAAGCGTTATCCTATCATAATTAAACTTTTACTATGTTAGGATGCATCAAACTTCTACTTTCTGCATGTGTCAAACTAGGAGATCACAACCGTTAGAGACAGGAAGAAAAGCCGGTCATGCACACCGGCGAAACCAACCGTTGGTACTTCATAAATGTATCTGTTGGTACTTCATAAATGTATCTATTCCAGTTGAACTTAAATAATATTTATGTTGAGGTTTACCAATTTTATTGGATATTTGCACTATTTCTATTAAAAGTCTCTGTAACTACGGAAGTTAGGAAGCCCTTTCTATTTCAGGAACCTTCCAGAGGCCGTTTAAATCCAAGAAAAATCCCAGAGTCCCGCACTAAATTAAACGCGACCAAGAGATCCCAAGGCCCTCAGATAACTTCTCGGGATTGGATTGAAGGTGGGGTTGCGCCCCCTTGGAGCGTGGGCCTTACCAAGCGTTGCTGCCATCGCCCTTTCGGTCTCAAGAGGTCTTAAAACTAATTTACCTTTATAGATAACCTTAGGGGTACGGTTTTCACCATCCTAGAGGCGCGATACAGAGACATAATAGAGATACATGAAGAATCTGACATCAGAGATGATTAGGGGAGAAACAAATTCAAAATCACCTCTGTATACATCTCCGCAACCGTCATCGATTTCAATGTTGTTCTCCATGTTGAATAGGGATTAGTGCACCCGAACTATGGGTTTATGGCAGTAGTTTGATCATATATGTTAGCATTATACACATAAAGATTATTACAAAAATAAGGAGAAGATATTTGGCAACGCGGCGATCAAGCCTACATCCTCGTGGCATGCTTAAAGGTCAATTCTCCCATGTACTAATCAAAGTACCATTGGCGACAAGCCCGCAGAGGCGTAGAGATACATACGGTCGTGAACGCCACGTCATGGGCATTGGACCATTCTCCAATGGAGTCTCGTGTCTAACCTATCATTTTGTGTCTAGTCTATTTCGGCTACCACCGCTGGTGAAGGGTAAGCCTCTAGGGTGCCCGATCTTCACGGATTGACGGCGGGAGTGGACGAACACACGCAAGAACACGAAGAACGCAAGAACACGAGAACACAAACATGATACAAAGACACGTTTCCCTCACCGGTCGGTCCAAACCGGTCCAATAGAATCCCAAAGGGAGAGATTGGCAAGTAGATACAAGGAGGGATCTTGAATGGTTGTTTCTCCAACGGTCAACCAAACCGATCCAATAGTCACCCTAAGATGAAAGATTGGCAAGTAGTCAAACTACAAGTAGAGGTCTTGAATCCACAAGAGGGATCTTCTCCACAAGGGGAAGAACCATCTCCACAAGGGGAGGCAACACCACAAGGGGTGGGTAAGGAGCCTATGCTCAACTCTCTCTCATCATAGAATCTATCCTCTAGAGATGGAGGGGTACTCCTATATATAGTTTAGGCTTAAAGGGCAAAAGGGGAAAGGATTACATGGGTCAAGACCCAGATCTGCACACAGGCATGCGCAGGGCCGGTAGTACCAGACTGGCGAAGGTCCGGTAGTACCGGTGCAATTCTGGTAGTACCGCTTAGGTGTGGTCGAGACACCCGTAGCTTCTGGGCTTCGGCGGTAGTTGCTCCGGTAGTACCGGGCGTCTCCGGTAGTACCGGGTGGTAAGCGGCGGTAGTACCGGCGGCCGAATCTTCATGCTTTTCTTCCTTCTTCTCTTCCATGCCACCGTCTTGTCGGCTTTCGCTCCTTGTGCACCTTGGTCATCCTCCCGTGTACATGTACTCATCGTGACAAATCAAGCCAAGCAATGGAAACAATGGTTAAGTAGTATACCGTTCCAAAGTGTCATATCGAGGGTCACATAGAGGAAGGAGTTCACCTTTGATGTCCATGGTGACTTGTGGTATGTTGGAGTGCTTGACATGATGGGTGGCCAAGGTTGGGCTACATCATCTCCCCCCCCCTTCAAAAAGAGTCGTCCTCGACTCTTGCTCATCATCATGGCAAGGAGGTATATGTGTAGACCTTGTCGTGTGATTCACCATGTAGTCGTGCTTGATGGAAATGATGTGGCACTTCTTCAATGTCCCTTCGCCTTTCAAGTACCCTACAAAGCTCACAAGGAAGACGAAACAACACTCAAAGAGTAGCCAATTCTTGAAGGTCATCGCATGAGCGCTTATGTAGAAGGAAGTCACCTTAGCAAGATGCCGATGTGCTCTTCTTGCAAGATCTTCCGTCATAGGAATGCGTGTGACATGGCGTGCCCAGATGTGCGCGCTGGTAGTATCGGACGGCTGACAAGCAAGGATTTACCCAGGTTCGGCCCCTCATTGTGAGGTAAAGACCTACTACTGCTTGTCTGATTATGATGATATATGAGGTTACATGGTGGCCGTAATGGCGATTGCGGTGATGAGACGTGATGTCTCTATGTCTATGCTATGGCGTGTATGCCTGTTGTCTGTCTAGTTGTGCCGTGTCCCCCTATGGGGGTGCCCCTGCCTGGCTTTATAAAGGGAGCCAGGTGGGGTTTACAAGAGTTCTAGTAGGTTACGTCTTGGAGTCCTTGACTTGTGCTTGAAGTAATTGCTGGGCCGCCAGGTGGGCCTTCGTCTGGGCTGCACTAGGTATACCAATAATAGGGGACCCGAAGGGTATAACCCCGTCAGCGTGGTTGAAGCAACTCATGGAGGCTCATCCAAAGGTACGACCTACACATCGAAGACCAAGCAAACCATGTGTGTGCAAGATAGAGGAGCATATCATCAATGACATGTCCATTCATGTTCATTACACCATTAGCACAACACAAATATGTGAAAGTCAAAGCGTATCCAATGTCAATGTGCAAGCAATTTCTTGAAACATCCTCGAAATGTGGAAATACAAAAACTCCATGAAAATGTGAGAAGGCCATGATAGCTATCTCATTTTGATCTATATAAGCATTATTGCATACAAAGCATTGGAAAAGAGCAATTTGTCAACATTCTTGGTGCAATAAGAGAAGAATTTGTCAAAAACACACAATGAAGGATGTTCAATATATCATCATGGGTGCAAACAATACATAAGAAAGAGCAAATTTTCGAAATATTTGTTGCAACACCAATGTACTCATGACAAGACATGCTCAAAATGTCATTATGGTTGCAAACAAGTCTTTGAAAAGAATAATTGTTTATCATATTTGTGGCAACACATAAATCACTCATATGCAAGATCAAGGAGACATTCTTGTCATAGGGAAAACCAATATTACAAACATGTTTGCAAACAAACCAAAAGCAAGAGAAATTGTTCCACTTGTTTGATGCAAAACATGGAAAGGGCATTAGAGCCGGGTTCGACCCACAACTCAAGTGTATGCTCTCAAGAGCTCTTTTTGTCAACTCATGTTCAATTGAGGTTGACATTAGCATGCGTTTTCCGGCACACACAAGACACCATATGAAGAAAGTATGTGCACGGTATATGAACACATCATCCATCATGAAGTGTCTCTTCATTTGCACATCACCAACCACACAAAAATCAATTGGAAAATATGACATATGTGGATGGTCACTATGCAAAGTGAAGGATGGAACAAGGTCCATAAGAGAAAACGAAACATCTCCAAAATGTGAGAAAGCTATGGGGGCAATCTCATTATCAAGCATTTCAACATTATTGCAAGCAACACATGTGAAAGAGAAATTGTTCAACATGTTGCATGCCACAATGGGAGAAACATGGAAACATTCATAACAAGGCATGTCTATGGTAGAAACATCACAAATGGGTAACTCCACATGATCAACATTGGTTTCAAACAAAGTATCACAAGGGAATAAGAATGTATCATATGATGGGGCAAGAGAATCATCCATAGCATGCAAGCAATCATAGTTCATCATGTCCACTAGTGGGATCATGGTCACATCAACACCCATACCTTTGTAGTCCCGCTCATGAGAAGTAGGTGTTGAAGTAGTAGGGGCCTCTATGTGGCCGACTTGTCCATCTTGATGTAGATATGTGGTGGCATCATCATCATCCGCCATGTACATCCTCTCCATTTCAATCATCATCGTATCAAGGGATGGCGTCTCATCATCCATGGAACCTAGCACACAATGAGAGAACACACTAGAGGTAGGGTAAGTTGTTAGAAATCGAAATGGCCTCACAAGACCTATCAACTACCTCTCTCAACTCATGTGGTGTATCACTCATTCCCTCAAAGTGGTAGCACTCAAACTCACATATGGTGGAGGCACTCAACTCACTCTCACTCACACTCAAGTGGGCTAAGTGGCTCTCATTCTCACATGGGATTGGTACCATCTCAGAACACAAGCTCAAAGGGATAGGCTCGGATTCCTCAACTCCATACGCCACCATGGTTGAAGGGAACTCCCATGCTCAACCTTCTCGACCTCGTCACCTCCAAAGGTCAATGCCATAGTGGGGCATCATCACTCGACTCCATTGCCGAAGGGAACATCCCATGCTCGACATCATCATCACTTGACCCATGGTCAAAGGTGATAGCATACTCCATGCACGCCTCCTTGGTCGAAGGGAAAATCCCAAGCTCGACCCTCTTGTCATCTCTTTGGTCACCGTCTTGTTCACCAACTTGGCATTCCCACATCAAGTGACCTCTTCCATTGCATAGTGGGCACAAGAGATTGGGACATTCTCGTGGATCATGGTCTTGGCCTTGGCAATTGTCACATATTAGGTCTTCATATTGCCATATGGGAACTAATGTGGTGATGGCACTTGGTGTAGAGGCCATATCATGAGAAGTGCTTGAGAAGGGCGCCGTCTTGATTGTGTCATCGCAAGTGTTGCCATGCTTCTTGCGGCGTCGACGTGAGCTTGACCGTTGCTCGAAGAACTTGTCGATGTCGGCCATGAACTCGTCAACAATAGAATCAACACTAGAAGGAGACACCATAGGATGTGCACTTGCCGCCATCTTGGATGTGGAGGTTGCACCTTGAACTTGGAGTGTAGGCGTAGGTGCTTGATGGCGTGGCATCCGTCTTGACTTCTCCTCATGTCTTTGTTGGCATTCTTCCTCGGACGGATGACGTCAAAATCGTTTGGATGCTTCTCCTCATGTCGACGTCGGCGTGCTTGTTGCTTTGGTGACCTTGTCTTGGAGCTCCCACTCGAACTTGGTGATATGTTCCGAGGCTTGGCGAGTGTGGTGAGGTCGTCTTGGAGCTTGGACAAGTTGCGGTCGACCTTGGCAACGTTCTTGTGGCGCCGTCTTGAGCTATATGGGCCTTGGTTTGAGTTGGCCTTGTCGATGCACTTCTTGGGGCGCCATCTTGTTGTCGATGTAGAGCGTCTAAGCTTGGCGCTCATGGCCATGTCCTTCTCATGACGCCTTCTTGAAGTAGATGGGGCTCCATTGGATGAATGCATGGTGGACTTGTCGGGGCTCCGTCTTGAGCTTGAACCATAGTAGGTTATGCCGTCCTTGAACACGGTGGTAATGGGGTTCATCTCCTCTTGCATGTTGTCGAATGTGTAGTCGATGTCGTCGCACATGCATGAAGAGTGGTAGTCGGAGACGTTCTCCACCATGTCGTCGGCGTAGTCGAAGTCGGTACCATATGATGAGGCATATGAAGACGTTTGCACCTCATTGTCGTTGTAGCTTGTATAGTCGGAGTCGTGGTACCGCTCCATGTCGTGGACGCTGGAGTAGTCGAAGTCGATACCATATGAGGAAGGTTGGTTGACGTCGTGGTATCGCTCCATGTCGTTGCCGCTTGTGTAGTCGGCGACGGAGTAGTGGTAGCGGAAGTCTTGGTGATGCTCCATCATGTCATGGGGGTCATTGTTGGTGTAGAAGTCCCCCAAGTCCTCAATATATGAGGCATCATAGTCCATGTGACTCATCGTGTCCTCAACATCATCTTTGCCTCCATAGTTGGATTCGCTCTCCCTAGACATGTTAACTCACAAGACAAGTGTATATGTGGAGTGGAAGGAAACTAGAGCACAACCTCTCACCTTTGTAGATAGTATTGGACATCGTGGACAACCAAAGGGAAACGATCACAAAGTAAAGTGCTTGTGTTCAAGTATCCGAAGCAAACTCCAAAACACACATGGCTTAAAAGTGGATAGGAAGATATGGTATGTGGAAAGCAAATTGAACCAACCGGAAACCAAGATGTTGTAAAGGCAAGTAGAGAACCACAATGATCACAAAGCAAATACAAGTCAATCTCAAAAGATAGGAATGTAGTTCAAAGAAACACACACAAGGATAGATAAATGGGACTCATGCAACCAAGAAGTGAGCTAAAGAACCATATGATCCTAGCGAAGACTATAAGCTCATGTTGCACAAGTACAAGGAGAGCCACTAGCTCGATTGCAATTTATTGGTGGGCTACAAGATTTGCACAAAAGTACCACCTACTAGATGTTCATCGAGCTTGCGCGCTTCCTACAAGAGATATGGCAAGTGGTGTTTCTTCTTTTCTTTTTCTTGCCTTTTTGCTTCTTTTCTCTTTTCTCTTTTGATTCTTTTCTCTTTTGCACACACACTTCTTTTATGCCAACACAAGATATATCAACTAGCGCATGCAATTCTTGCTCGGAAACTACACGGTGCAAATGTGCAAAGCCCAAGCAATCATCAAGAGCTAGCCTCAATAGGACATGGTAATCGCAAAGAATAGTGTGGCTCACAAAGGAATGGCAAGGGGAGAAGATTCGTGATGATTATACCTTTCGTCGACGAACTTCACCCTTTGTTGTAGAAGTGTCGTGCTTGCCCACGAATTTTGGTGATGGTGGATGATGGATCTTCCGCAATGGTGATGGAGGTCTTGTTTGTAGCTTCGAAACGAGCCAAAGAACACCAAAAACGGAGTCCGGATGCAAAAGATATGGCCAAAACCGTAAAACTGAAATGCTGTTTTTGCGCAGGTGCGGAAGTACAGGGAAAAACGGGTCGGTAGTACCGGCCGGGGTCAACGCATGTCCGGTAGTACCGAGCAAAACGGGCGGTAGTACCGTCCGTGGTCGTTGTTCGTGCCCGAAGTCGAAATTTCGCGATTTTGGGTGAAAAACGGGACGAAAAACACCAAATCGGAGGGCCAAATGATGGAATTAGGCCATGGGAACGCAAAGGAAGGTAGATCAACAAGTATAACAATAGATCTATGGATCAAAACCTGCAAAAACACACTCGAATCTCAGATCGGTCCAAAAGCGATTTGTGTCTATTTTTGGTGGGAATTTTCGAATTTCTTAAAATCAAAGAAAAATTTGGTGAATTTGTGGGGGAAACAAAGTCAAATCCGTGGCAACCTTTGCTCTGATACCATATGGTGAAGGGTAAGCCTCTAGGGGTGCCCGATCTTCACGGATTGACGGCGGGAGTGGACGAACACACGCAAGAACACGAAGAACACGAAGAACGCAAGAACACGAGAACATAAACACGATACAAGACACATTTCCCTCACCGGTCGGTCCAAACCGGTCCAATAGAATCCCAAAGGGAGAGATTGGCAAGTAGATACAAGGAGGGATCTTGAATGGTTGTTTCTCCAACGGTCAACCAAACCGATCCAATAGAGTCACCCTAAGATGAAAGATTGGCAAGTAGTCAAACTACAAGTAGAGGTCTTGAATCCACAAGAGGGATCTTCTCCACAAGGGGAGGAACCATCTCCACAAGGGGAGGCAACACCACAAGGGGTGGGTAAGGAGCCTATGCTCAACTCTCTCTCATCATAGAATCTATCCTCTAGAGATGGAGGGGTACTCCTATATATAGTCTAGGCTTAAAGGGCAAAAGGGGAAAGGATTACATGGGTCAAGACCCAGATCTGCACACAGGCAAGCGCAGGGCCAGTAGTACCGGGCTGATGGGGCCGGTAGTACCGGACTGGCGAAGGTCCGGTAGTACCGGTGCAATTCCGGTAGTACCGCTTAGGTGTGGTCGAGACACCCGTAGCTTCTGGGCTTCGGCGGTAGTAGCTCCGGTAGTACCGGGCGTCTCCGGTAGTACCGGGTGGCAAGTGGCGGTAGTACCGGCGGCCGAATCTTCATGCTTTTCTTCCTTCTTCTTTTCCATGCCACCGTCTTGTCGGCTTTCGCTCCTTGTGCACCTTGGTTATCCTCCCGTGTACATGTACTCATCGTGACAAATCTAGCCAAGCAATGGAAACAATGGTCAAGTAGTATACCGTTCCAAAGTGTCATATCGAGGGTCACATAGAGGAAGGAGTTCACCTTTGATGTCCATGGTGACAGGGATGTACCCTTCGGGTGACCCATTATGAGGATACCTGGTGCACGTATGAGCTAAGGCCCGTGGACAGGCCTCGACCAAAGCCCACGAAGGTGGCCCAAGAAGATGACGTATGCTCCAAAGTTTAGTAAACCCTAAGTCGGTAGAAACCTACCTTACCTGTAAACCTAGTCGGTTGCGAATCCCCGAGACCCAGCCTCCTATATAAAGGCTGGGAGGGCCGCCGATCTAGGGCACACAATACTCGAACCACCATAGCCCTTGCGAGATCATCATCTCATCGGGACGCCATTGTACACCTCATACATCAATAACCAGACAAGCAGGAAGTAGGGTGTTACCCTCCGGGGGCCTGAACCTGGGTAAACCTTGCTTGTCAGCCGACGATACTACCAACACCACCACGTCTCTCCCCTCTAAACTTAACCCTAGGTATCGAACCATGGGTATTGATGAGTTAACCCCTCATCACATGGTGACTTGTGGTATGTTGGAGTGCTTGACATGATGGGTGGCCAAGGTTGGGCTGCATCAACCGCCCTTATATAAGAGGCCCAGATTACAAGTGTTCAACTCCAACACGTAACCTAAAATCAAGGACAACTACTCCCTCCGTTCCTAAATATAAGATGTTGTAGATTTTGTCCATATTTCATGTATACAAATGTATCTAGACACGTTTTAGTGTGTATATGTTCACTTATTTTAGTATGCATCTAGACAACATGTGTAACACCTAAAACATCTTACATTTAGGAACAGAGGGAGTATAACCTATACACATACTCAACACAAAACACTAACAATATCTCTATGTGGTTCAATTGCTTTAAAATGTACTAGTTACCATGATTACGTTCTTTTTGTGAATCTTTGACCGTGGATCCTTATTAATGAGATGATTTATTCAATGCTACATTTTGGTTTCCTAGGATATATTTGTAGATGTATGTTGTTTATGCGTTTTTTATGCTATACTTGATCATTCTATTGGATAGGACAATAGCGGGATGAAGTGAATTACATGGAGCATATTAAGGGTTTAGATGAATGACAGCAAAACTAAATAACATTGTGCTCATTGGTACTTTCTCAAATTGTCTCACTAAAGACTAAAGTGGCAGAAAGATCACATGGATCGTAGTATCATCGTACTTACGGCAGTTCCGCACCGAGTACTAAAGTTTCCAATGTGTGGTGAATGCTTACATCAATAGGGGGAGTTTGGCCCAATGATCACATGGATGCGCAGTATGAGATTTATGTATGTAATTCAAATATAGATGGTTCCTACCTGACAGTCATGATGTGTGCATGTAGATTTATCAGTTTCTCATATACTTCCTTCATCCCAAAATAAAGATGCTCTTACTTTTTCGATGATCTTACAAATTCGATTATGATTTGTACTTATAGTATGTTCACAATATTAGTAGCAAGATATATGAAATAAAAAAAATCGCAAGACCAATGCAACGATACCGTTTATATATATTCCTAACCCATATAATTTAGTATATATTAGTGGTCAAACCCGTATATATTTAGTATATATTAGTATATGCTTATTATCTTGTGCCGTCATGTTTTTATAGAGATCAAGTGAATAACGAACCCTGGAACATTTTCCTTCATAAGAACCGCTATTTACTATGCTAGTACTTTGAAATATAAAAATATTTATCTTATCATTTAATATTGTTGTTGTAACCTACAACTATTTGGGATTATTGGGACAACAAGAAACCTTTCAGATTTATTGTATGTTGCTTGACGGAGAAGAATATTTGTGTATTCCTGTTGTGTTTGATATAACCATGAGTCATCACACAAGATTTTTTTTGTTCTTCACTAGCTGCTAATCGTATGCTATAGTGAGCACTAGTAGGAAAACCCTTAGTGTAGTACCCGTATCAGTGGCGTTTTTGTTTTATGCGCGCCACTGGTACGGTCCTACCAGTGACGCGCCGAAATTCTTGTATGCGCCGGAGACATCGATTGATCTTTGAATTTCAGATATCTGTCTAGATCTTCTTGAGAGGAGGCTTTGGGAATTTTCATGCCTGTTCGCTTGTTTGCACTATTTTCCTAGCTACCAGTACGATCGATGGATATGTTCAGCATGATTTAGACGCATGAATATCAGCATGATTTAGACGCATGATAAATTGATAATGCTTGGCATATATGGAAAACATTGATCCTTACATGAACGGAGAGGATCAAAATGGCAGGAAGTATCGCTGTTAGTTTTGGCAGAGTAATTTCCTGAGTCCAGCTACTCTCTTGCCGCCTACTGCTAGCGAGGTACAGAGAAACTGAAAATAGAGATGTCAGGACTCAGGAGACGCAACTAGCAACTTTCTACCAGATCAGCGCCGAGGGCTGACAAAAAGCCAGATCGAACGATAGAACCCGAACATCCTAACAACAGAGGAAAACAATCATGAGCTATATGCCTATATATATGCTAGGAGGGGCCGAAACAATGCTAAAACTAACTAATTTAATCACAAATAAGGGATTAACAAGCATATACATGCACTTGTGAAAGCATGATAGCCATGGCCCTGCAGGTCCCTGCCTCAGCCACTGCGAGGACGTCGAGGAGCGCGAAGGACACACTGATACGGGGACTGGTGCTGCTAATCAATCCGAGCTAGTCAAGGAGTAATTCCATGAAAACGTGGCAGTAGATATTAATATCAGCATTACAGAGCGCATGTACGATTATAAGAAGATAGCTAGCCTGGATATGTAAGCATGTTCATGTCATGACCATGACAAGAGCTGCACCTTCCCGTGAGAAACCATGAGGCCACGAATTAGTACATGCATCGATCGAAGGAAATCACCTCAGCTTAAGATGGTGGAAGTCTGGAAGATCAAATTCGTGTTCACACATAATGGAAATCATACAGGGGGTCGAAGACTTAATAAAGCAGAGCGTAGATGGAGAAGCTATGTAAATTCCTGGGACCTGGTTTTATTCCACTGAATTATTTGGTACTAGCATATATATCTGGAAGAGAGCGAGATAGATTGACGCGAGTCGTCTTGCTCAGTCGTCAATCACTGGATTGAGCAACAGCAACCATCGTGGCCCTCGTCTTCAAAGGTGGCCGCCGGCGCGTCGTCGCGCATGTAGTGGGGCCCCCAGGGCCTGCCGCCGAAGGGAGTGTAGTAGTAGCCGGCCTCCGGCGGTGGTGGTGCCGCGTAACGAAGCTGGTTGTGGCGGACGTACGGGTTGTAGTAGCCGCCCACTGTCGGGTGATGAGAGCTAGGACCAGGCGACGGCGGCGGCATCGGGAAAGGAGAGCTTGGAGGCGGCATCCCGCCGTATGCACCGCCCATCGGAGGAGGAGCAGGCAGGGCCCCGAAGTTGGGCAGGAAGAAGACGGGCCTCTTCAGTTTGGAGGCGAGCAGCTCCCTTAGCGCCGCCGGGTCGGCCATGGTGACGATCGCCACGCGCCCCGTCAACAACGAGACAAACACCTCCTCCACACCTGGAAAGACATCAATGGTAGCGTATAAAACATGCGTGCATGCATCTCAAATTCTCAATCTACACTATTACTCTCGCCCTCGCGCGCGTACGTACCGGCGATCTTCATGAGGTCCTTCCTGATCTTCTTCTCGTCGCGGGGGCGGAGCACGCCCATGTCGACGACCAATGCAACCGGCGCCATCGCCATCTTTTTCTCGCAAGCAGCAGCGGTGTGCGCTTCTCCAACTCCAAGTACCTCGATGGCTCGATCGGTATAGGGATGATCTGATTAATTCGAGTGCTATTTATATGCCGCCGGTGAGTCGGTCGGGTGTGGCGCCAGCCTGGAAGAATCGCTAATCCCCTGATTGCCGCTTCCCCTCGCCGATTCCCTTATTCCGTAAATTCTGATTTCCTGCCATTCCGTTCTCACGCTTTCCTTTTCTCGAGATCGTGTGCTTGATCCGCACACAGCTGGATATTTACCTGATTGATCGTGTGCCTGATCTGATTGATTTCGATGACATGGTGCTTATGCACAACAAAGATAATACTCCATCACCGCACGAAGACGGACAAAGAAGACGGGCACGACCGCAGGATGAAATGGGCTAGGCAATGAGGGGCGACGCTGTCGGCGGCCCACGACAGCGGCGACCAAGGCTCAGGCGTCTTGCCCCTTTATCCGCGCCCCTCACAAAGTAGAGCTGCAACCAAGACGACAACAGCGTCCCGTTCCTAATACTCAAGGCGAGCGTCCTGACCGATTAGTGTCTCTGATGCTTTTCTTCTTCCATTCGGTGAAGCGTAGGTCTCATATGATGGATCTAGCAGAGGGAATTTATTGTTTGCTAAACCTCCTGACTAGTACTGCTTGTGTGGCGCAGCTCCACGAAGCCCCTTCATTGTCAATGATTTCTGATGTTTTTATTGATTACTGAACAAAATTCCCCTCTGCCGTGGTTTCCTTGTCATGATTTAGTGAGTGTTGATTCATATGGATGAGAGGTTTCTAATACTTGACATGCTTTCATATGTGAGGAGCTGCTTCAGTTTAGTTTTTAAATTTCATATATTATACGTGTTGTAGTTGTAGTTTCTGAGTTCAGTTGCCATTGTCCAGATCTTGTATGTAGAGGTTCTTATTTTGATTGTTCCTCTTCTCGGTGGGATTCAGAGATATGAATGTCAACCTTTTCATTTATATACTTCCTCCGATCCTAATTAAGTTTCGGGAGAAAGACACGTACCATGCACCATTTTGTAGCACTGCCAGCGACTCTTTTTTAGGATCGGAGGGAGTATTGAAAATGATTCTTATTGAAAAACTATTCAACATATTTGTACCACTCACGGTACCAAAAGGAAGACCCTACAACAGATTGGTGAATTACTTAACAAGAAGGAATGCTCGAGAGAAGCTTTTTTGATGTAATGAAGGTAGTTGTTTATCAGTTTTCATGATCAAATGTGTCATTTCCTTAATGAATTTGTTTTAACTTTTTAGTTGATCCCTACGTCAATTAATTTATATTTTATTTGAGTACTGAGCTGGCTTTTCTAAGAAAATAAGGTTTTGCATATCCTAGGAAAAAAAGAGTAGTTTTGTAGATACACCTTCTCTTTGTACTTTTCATAACATGTATCTTATGAGCTAGATTAGATTTTCTGGAAATCATCCGGTTCAGCTATTAGACCATGTAGTCATTTTCTTTTATCAATCTCAAATTAAGGTCAATTTTCAGTATTTCTACGTTTTCATTTGGTCGTCAAACTATCTCCCTCTCATTTCTTTCTCACTTAAAACTGAGAATAATACTTGTCTTTCCTAAGTCTCTCTCTCTTTTAGTTCCCTTTTTGTTCACCTATCGCTATAGCAATTCCCAAAACAAAAAGAAACTATTATTAACAAGCAAGCCATAAGACCAAGCGCATGTTTGTGCTACAATAAAAGACTTACCTTTTACATTCATTTGCTTTTCCCAACTAATTAGTACAATATACGTCTTTAATTCTTGACTGAAACGAGATATATCTTTAAGTCTAGGTTTTATGAATCAAGAGTGAACAGTTCGAACTGACCGGGTGAACTGTTGGACCGAGAAACTCACACTAGTACAAAAATGCTTATCAGGAGCGAGTAGGAATTCGTAGTGGTAGCACGTGGGCCAGAATGCGCTATCACTATCTGAGCTGACGGTAGCGTGTTACGATACGCGCTAGTGTTATGATACCTGTAGCGCGGGTTTGAAATGCGCTACCACTACTCCCGTGTAGTGGTACCAGCAGTTAGTTGTAGTGCGTGTTCTTTTTTTTTTTGCATTTTCCATACTTGTATTAAACATGAAGAAACGAAGAACACACCGGGATACAAGCAAGAACAGAGAAGATCCAAGGAAAACGAAGCTGAAACCAGCCTACACCACCCACACACAAGGAAGCAGGCGAACTCCTAACCCGAAGGCGTCGATGAACCGCAAGAAAGACCAGCTCCGAAGAACTGGCACTGACGACGAAGAAGCCGCATCGGTCGGCGGCGGGAGGGTGGGGATCCCCGTCTCCGGCCTGTACATACGGTAGGGTAGGGTGGAGATCTCGCCGGCGGCGCCTCGGAGGAGTGGGTGCTGGTGGTGGGGGTTTTGGTGTCGGCGTGCTCTTCCGGCGGTGGAGTTCTTCGGGGCTCGTCGTCGTCGCGCGCGACTTGCAGGAGCTCGACGCCCGGCTACAGTGACGAGGAGAGGATAGTGTGTGTTCTGTAACGCGCTATTAGAATTGTTTTTTTTGTTCCTGCGTATTTATATAGTATTTGTACAGTCAAACATATATATACATTGACAGAAAGTAGAAGTAACCCAAATAGCAGTAACAAGTTCTTTTAACATAGGACTCCAAATAGTGATCGAACTGAGACCAAATTATTACAAGTATGGAATAGCAAAATAGAAAATAGAGTTACGACATATGTTTCATCATCATACAACATCGATTCTCACATACAACCATCACTAGTACGGAACGACACATCGGATATCCCTCCATGGAAACGGCACGAGTTAGGCGACGGGAAATCACGATTTTACCGTTGCGGACGAGACCTGACAGAACTGAGGCGCGGCTGGTCCGTCAACATTGGTTACGGAGAAATTTGGAACTTCGTCACCCCATGATATTGGCAACGGTCAAAACTTTGCCTCCGTTTCCAATATTGGAGTCTATGGCAACGGTTGGGAGAGGATATCCATTTGCGATGTGCTTGGGAAATTGCAGTTGCAAACTGGAAGCACGCATGTTCAATGCGGCTTAATTAACGAGGGATTGGAACCGCCTGCTCGCGGCTAATAAAATGGGATTGGAACCGCGTGAAGCCAACAGTTATCGCATTCTCCCCTTCGTTCTCTACCAGACTAGCACAACCACCATGGACGACAACTGGTGCAGAATGAGGAAGTTCTGAGCGAAGCTGCGAGCGGTGAAGACGCCAGCCACGTCCCATGGTGGGATCAATACGGGCCGTCGGACTATAGGGAAATTTGGATCAAGATAATACACCTAGAGGGCTGTTTGGTAGTACCGTTCCTGGCCTAAAAAGGGAATTTATTACTGAGATATAGAGAAACATAGATGGTAATTTAGAAGGTTTTTGATATCTGATCAACCAAAAACGATCCGAAGGAAACAGACCCCCGCGTCGCCTCTCCCTGGCGACACGGGGGAACCCCCACCGCCGCCGTCACTAGTGGCCCACCCCTGCTCCGTCGCGTCGCCGGCGCTGGAGGATGGCACCAGCAAAAATCCAGGTGCTTCACGAGGAGGGTGGCGACGGGGCTCTCTCTCGTCTGCCTTGCGGAGGCCCTCATGGCGGCGTGATTCGGTCGCGGTTGTAGGCGCCGCGGAGTGGGTAGGCACGTCGGCGCGGATGCGGCGCTCGGAGCGGACCACGCCGACGGCGCTCGCCCTGGAGATGTGGCGCTCGCCTTGGAGATGTGGCGGCGGGAGTTGTCCGGGCCCGATCTGAGCCCGGGGGGGGGGGGGGGGGGCGCGTGGGCTTCAGGCGCGAGAGGATGGGGAAGGGGGCGGTTCCGGCGAGGCAGCAGGGGTGGCGTCCCTTGCTGCCTTCCTTCGGCACTTGGCCGGCGAGGAAGCCGGGGCGGCGGCCCCGGACCCTACGCGCGCGGCATGGTCGAATTGGCGTGAGGTGCCACGGCTACCATGGTTGGCGGTGGAGGTTGGCGGTGGCCACAGATGTGGTCTCTTATCCTGCAGCTCCCATAGCTTCATGGGCGGATCGAGCTCCAGGCGAAAGCCCTGCACTGACTCCGTTCAGTGCTAACGATCGCGGTGCCTTTTGGGCGTCGTTCTCCTTCTTGTTTGCATCGTTGTGGAGTCTCGACACCTGGCCCGATGTGAGCGGTCCGATGATCTCCGGGTGAAAGCCTAAGCTCCGTCGGGAGCGGGCGACGGTGACGGATGCGTCACTACCTTGTTGGAGGCGTCGTCTTGGAGTCACTGGCTCTCTCGGTGCGACGGGTTCACGGCGGATGGGTTGGATGGCTATGTGGTTAGGGAGGTGGATGCCGGGGTGGCGGCCCCAGACGGTGGCGGTACGCCGAGGCGGCGGCCTCGGGCTCCCACGCGGCAATGGTCCTATGGGGCAGGGTCATGGCCTAGTGTGGTTTCGGTGGCGTCCTGATGCTGTTTAGCAGGTTCGTCGACCAGACTGGTTCAACTTTGGGCAATGCGAAGCTTCGTCCTGGTTGCTACTGATGAAGCAATAGTATGGGTAGAATATCGTGTTCTCCACAGGGATTGAAGTATTAGATGGAAGAGATCAAATCACAGCGAAAACAACAATGAAAAAGGGGTGGGGGCAGAAGATGAACTAGACTGAAACTAACAGCAACAAGGGATTCAGGAAGAACTGACACAAACAAGCACAAACTAGATCAAACTTCACTTAGGAATTATCTCAAACACCTTGCTGTCACGACCGAGATCCACTGAATCTACAAGCTCTAGTTCGAATTATCTGAAGTTTACAGCACCAAGCAACTAGACGAAGGAAGAAAAGGGGTTAAGGAAGAGTTCTGCAGCTCACAAACTAATCAACAAGATCTGGAAAAGGAAGGGAAGAATGTTCTTCAATGTCATCCTCTCTTGTTCATCCTCTCCATCACATCTCGATCTCCTCTCTGCCCTTCCTCTTTTTCATGTCTAGAAAGTTGGTGGTTGGAGCCTGACGTCGTCTCTTCTTTTCACCTGCTCCACCACATATCTCCATGACTGTCCGTCTCTCCACTTTTGCTTCTTTTCCCTTCTACTTTTCTCTTAGTTGCACAAGTTGGTCCCTATACTCTTTGCTGCTTCACTCCTTTAAGTCCTTTGTATGATATTTGTGCAGTATATGAAGGTTTTTGGGCCTTTTCGCCCATATCTGCAAGTAATGACACTAAACCAGTAAAGATGTCCAAGAATACTATAAAGTCCTCAATTTACTCCTATATGACCAAAAACCAAGGTCAAAAATGGTGAGAATATGGTGGAAAGGTAGTAAAAGTGGGCACAGAAATGATGTTCATCATACCCCCACACTTGAATTTTTGCTTGTCCTCAAGTAAAATAAAACATCCTCTCAGGGTAGAATGACAAAAGATTAACTTAGCAATTCTCAGAGCAAGTATGAATCAGCTAAACCAGCTGAGCACAAATGTTTCATTCAAAAATGTACAGATATGAACTTTCAGAATGATTCAATGTATTTTAGGATTTCAAAACTGAAGTTAATTAGAAAATTGCAATTGAAGGATTTACTAAATAAAGCATCAAGAGTTGAGCTTGATTAGATCACTGCTTAGAATTAGAGCCTCAACCAAATTGGATCACTTCCGAACAGAATGGGACAAACTTTTTCAATTATTTGCTTCTCTTACAGGACTATGCAACACCGATCCCGAGATCATGATGCTCAACCTGTTTTGAAGTCACTTTCAAAAATAATAACTTAATGAGTCCCAAAGCCTTAAAACTGTAGCTGCCCAACATAGTCAGGTATCACCGATCCCGAGATCATGATACCCAATATGCGAAAGGAAGCAAAATTACTGATGTTTTTAAACTTTAATAGGCAGGATATAAATTGTAGGTGTATCCAACATAGTTAAGTATCACCGATCCCGAGATCGTGATACCCAATATGCTTCAACAACTACTAGCTCAACCAAGGATACAGATATTCAGACAAACCTTTAATATACAAGGTTCTAAGTAGATACAGTTTGAATTCGGAAAATAACATGAATCATACTGAATGTTAACATTTATGCAAGTGTTGAAAGCAACCATAAACTCAAAATAATTTTGCTGAATTTCTTGCTAAGAGAACCGTCAAATTTTAAGCTTTCCATTTTAAGCTGAGAGGATGAGTTTTTCGCAAAATGAAGTTCTGAAAACTCTACAACACTAACTCACAGGCACAAATAATCGAATGAAATAATATATTGGATAAAAGATAGCTCACCCTGAATTAATTATTTCAGCACCAGGCTGCACCCAATGAATTCCTGACGAAGATCATGCCTTCCCTTTCCAATTCTGCATCTCACCCTGAAAATAACTTATATCTGCTTGAACAGGAAATACTAAAAATATATAAACAAAAAGGAAAGAAAATGCTTAAAGTAAAAAAGGATATCTCGGGCTGCCTCCCAAGGAGCGCTTGTTATAGGTCTTTAGCTTGACCACTCAAGAATATGCATTAACCAAGCTCAGGAGCTTGATCACCTTCATTTCCCTTGCCTTCAGAATCAATTGTCAACTCCTCTTCTTCTACATCAGGTATTATGTCTCCAGCCAGATATCTTTTTAATCTCTGCCCGTTCACAAGAAACACCCCTTCTGATGCACTCTGAACTTCAACAACTCCATTATTCAGAACTTTTCTGACTGTACAAGGACCATACCATCTGGACTTGAATTTTCCAGGGAAAAGATGAAATCTGGAATCATAGACCAATACCAAGTCTCCTGGAAAGAATTCTCTTCTCAAGATGTGTTTGTCATGGATTCTTTTCTTCTTTTCCTTGTAGATTTTAGCACTCTCATAAGCTTCATGTCTGACTTCTTCCAATTCACATAACTGCATTTTCCTCTGTTTCCCAGCTGCATCCATTTCAAGATTCAGGGTTTTAACAGCCCAATGAGCCCTGTGTTCCAACTCTATAGGAATATGGTAAGCTTTGCCATACACCAAACAAAATGGAGACATCCCTATGGGTGTTTTATATGCTGTTCTGTATGCCCAAAGAGTGTCTGGTAGCTTGACTGACCAATCTGTCCTGGATTTTGAAACTACCTTGTCCAGAATCTGTTTTATTTCTCTGTTGGAAAGTTCCACTTGCCCATTTGCTTGAGGATGATATGGTGTTGTTACTCTGTGATTATGCAATCCATACTTCTTCAACAAGTTTTCAAGCTGAGAATTATTGAAATGAGCTCCACCATCACTAATTACAACTCTAGGTATTCCAAACCTAGGAAAAATTACTTGCGTGAAGAACTTGCATACTGCACTTGCATCAGCATGGACAGTTGGAATTGCTTCAATCCATTCTGATACATAATCTACTGCATGAAGGTAATGGACCCACAAAGTCAACTCCCCAGACATCAAATAGTTCCACTTCAAGAATGCTTTGTTGTGGCATCTCCTGCCTTTGAGTCATCTTTCCTGTTCTCTGACAAGGATCACATGATTTCACATATGCATGGATATCCCTAAACATTGTAGGCCAGAAGAAACCTGCTTGAAGCACTTTAGCTTGTGTTTTCCTGGTGCTAGCATGTCCTCCATAAGGAGATGAGTGGCAGTGGTAAATCACATTATTCACTTCTTCTTCTGGTAAGCACCTTCTCATTATCCCATCAGCACAATGCTTGTACAGATAGGGTTCATCCCACTAGTAGTGCTTGATTTCACTTCTAAATTTCTTTTTCTGTTGCTTGGAGTAATGTGAAGGAATTATGTCACTGACCAAATTGTTCACCACATCAGCATACCAAGGAGTGTTTCCTTTCACTTGTGTTATCTGAAGATATAAACGGTGAGACCCATTGGAGGCTCTCCAACGATTTGTGCTTTCTGGCCATCCGATCCTCCCTGCTCCGTGCCTCCGCACCGTCCGATCCCCGCTGGCTCCTGGAGTCGGAATGAACAGGGATTCGCAAAGTCGCTAACCGTACCAAGCTTCGTGCACCCACTCTCACTAACGTCCTATGTGGATCGCCCTGTAGCCTGAGGGCCCACCCGTCGGCCTCACACTGCGTGTTCAATCGGTGTGGCGGACGGGCCAAGGTGGTGCAAATTCGCAGCGTGTTCTTCCCATTGGCCGATTTTGTTCATTTACCGTACTGGGTTTTATCGAATGCATTGCGTGCCCCTCTGGGATAGCTTTCTACGTACATGGTTCCTTCCCCCTCTCTCTCGCTGACGATGGGCCCCATCCTTTACGTGGCCCACAGGTCGGTTGCTCGGGACGTTGCGTCGCCGATGTTTCCCTTCCATGCGTCGCCACTGCGTATTTTCTACAGTATGTCGGGGTACGTTGGGCATTTCGCACGATCGTCGGGTACGTTGCACTGTTCGTGATGTCAGGGAGAATTCGGGCCCGATTTCCCCGTCCGAGCTGGCCTCGCTCCATTCGTCGCGGGTACGTTGCACTGTGCTGGTAGTCAAAACGAATTCTGGCCCGATTTCGTGTGTCGCTAGCGGCTCGCCATTGGTTCTACGTTACCGACCTAAATACAGTGCTTCATGGGTACGGTGGGGAAATATATCGGGCCTTTCTTCGATTCTCTTGATGTCGTCTCGCTATTGGTTTAGTTCTACAGTACGTTGGGGGCACGATCGGGTTTTGTCCGCTGGAGGCCGCGTACACTGTAGTCGTGTTTATATACACCTTCCAGCCTCCCAATCCTTTCCACCGTCCCCATTTTCTTCTTGCTTATTTGCTTTTTATTTTGCTTCAGCCTGCGGTGGAGGATATGTTCGATTTGCTTCCTCCCCGTCGGCGTCGGTCGTGGTTCAAGCACGGTCGAGTTCTTGTCACGTTTGTTTATGTACTGTTTTTTTATTCTTGCATCCTCCGTTTTGTTTTGATAGTCGCCGTTTTATTCTCGCTTCCTATTTTTCTTTTTGCTGTTTCCGTTTTTGTTTTCTCGCTGTTTTTGATTGTTCTGTTTTTGGTTTCGGGCTATGGTGGAGTCGTTTTGTTGATCAGTTTGTCTTCCTCGTGCGCTTTCGCTCCCTCTTGTGAGCCAGGGTTTCCTACCATCGCGAGGTTCACTCCTTTTTTGGCGGTCGATTTGGACGTTCGGAGCAGGTATGGGTGGTGCTTTTGCTTCAATATTCCTGTGAAAGCTTTTGTCCAACGGCAGAGAGGATCAACCGTGTTGTTGTAATGGATATATGATATGTTTATACTATTTGTTTTTTTGTGTTTGTTTTGTTAGGTTCTTTTGCTTCATAGGAAGACACGAGGTTCTCGCTCGTGCCGTGTTCTAGACAAGGGTTGCTTTTGGGCCTACACGAGTTGGCTTCACGTTCGCCGAGTGCAACAGCTGTAAGGGCCTAAAACCTCAAGCCATCACGAGGGATCCAGCGAGATGGGAAGCTGCAGAGGTATGGAGAGACCCATACCGTACATGCAGATAGCCCATGCCGACTCGAGGGAGCCGACGAGTTTTGTAAGTGGTCGCTATGTATACGCTGCGTACAAACAATGACCATTATGCATCTGATAAACTATCCCTAGAAAATTCTTATTTAGTTTTCATCTTGCTAGTCAGCGTTCTCTGTTCATTTTTATCTAGTAGCCTCTATTTAACTCGTTCGTTGGGTAACAGATGATCAAGGTTTCCTGATCATGGACAATAGCGTCGGTTAACAATGGAGTCATATCATTAGGTGAATGATTTGATGGACATACCCAAAATATAGAAACGTAGTGTTCATACCTTCGACTGTGAGATCATATCAAATCACTGCTTCTGGAAGATGCGGCTGATTGCATCAAACGACATGTCTTATATAGCATGACAATAACGGTGACACTTTCGGGTATCCGAAGGAAGCAGTGGAGACGAGTGATCAAGAGCGGGATTTGCCAATCCACATAGCAGGATACATACTCCGGGCCCACTCGGTGAGATTACATCAATGAGCTTGCAAGCATGTGACTAGGTCACGGGGATGTAATATCACGGACGAGTAAAGATAGATTTCTTATTGTTTGAACCTTTAGACGTCCAGTCTCATCCTCTTGCCTAGCGATACTTAGATTGTCCAAGCGTTGTTCTCCGGTATCATGATTACCGAGCATGACCTCATCACCGACAAAGTTGCAGTAGTGGTTAAAATTTTAGCTCATTCGGAGTTACAGAGAAAATATGAAAAATAGAACAGTGAGCAGATTTCAGCAATTCCTGCACCTCCGTTTTCACTTTGGATTCAATAAAACGAAAATGTTTTTGTTCTTTTTAGTTTTAAGATGCATAAAGTAAATGTCCAGAAGTAACTAAACAAAAGAAACAAATGAAATCTTTTTGTGTTTTTGTGATTTTTAGAACAAGAAACTAAAACATAACAAGATAACAGTGATATAACACAATGAATGGAAAGGGAGAGAGGTACTCCCCCAAGCTTGCGATCAAGCTAGTATCCCGGGTAGTAGTTGTATCCACTTCCACCTCCAGGGAAGTAACCATATGGGTAGCCTTGCATTCCTGAGTCTTGGGGCTCCTCTCGAGGTTGGTAGCCTTGCATCCCTGGATCTTGTGGCTCCTCTTGAGGCGGCATCTCTTCCACAATCCATTTTCCGGTACTCCTGTCAAAAAGGTCAGCACGGGGGAGCCTAATGGGCACTCTTTGTCCATTAGTACTCAAATAGTTATACCAATAATGATCCCCATGCATCACACTTATATCCATACGGGTAGTCAAAGCAAAATCGAGTAAATTGGACTCTATCACAGGAGTACCCATGTTATCACCATAACCTCTTTCATCTTTAATGTATTCATACACTAAAGTAGCAATAGCACCAGCATAAATAGGGGTTTGATCAGTAATATTTCTACTCACAGCCGTATGCAAGGATCTAGCAAGAATGACTCCCAAGTTATACCACATGTGGTGTTTTCTTTTGCACATTTAAGTAAATAAACCATTGGTCCCGTGCAAGCAGAATTGTTGTCTCTAGCAAGAAATCCTCTTGCAAGGAACAACGCAAAGTATCTCAAACTTGGGTGCTGTATATGAGTAAATTTACCCCTATTCAATCTATCATGAGAGTTAACAGAAATAGAGTGCCAAAATGCAACAAGCTCCTGGTTGGAGTCAGCACGGGTTTCATCCCAACTACCCCTGTTTTCCACACCAATAGCTTTGCAAAACTCCTCCAAAGACATAACAAGGCGCTCCCCCTCATAGTAAATTTACAAACAAAGGTAGGAGTGGGTGCCTTACTCTTCTTACTGTGCTTGTAGATCTCAGGGCCCTCAAACCTGAATGTGGAGAGGAATTCTCGCGAGAGTTCCTCGTATGTACCTCGTGGATTTTGGGCAAACTCAAGCAAACCAGTTGCATTGGCGAAGGTGTCGAAGTCTTCTTTTATCCCCCACTGCTCAAGAACATGGGGTCTTGCCATCTAGTTGTATGGATCTTCAGCTTCTCCCCACAAAAACTGCATCATCCTCCCAAAGATGGTTGTCATCATAATTAAGGGAGACTTTAGATGCTCTTCTCCTCGGTCTTGAGCTCATCCCAAGCAATGCCTTGCCTTTGTTCATCATGGTACCTTGCTGCCCATAAATAATATTCAACAAAAATTAAGATGTAGCACTCTAAAACAACATTGAGCCATCCATAACTAGTCTCCACATCAATATCATGCATCCATATCAACTAGAAAACTTAAATCCATGGATTTCTCAAGCATATTAGGTGACACCTAGTGCAGCAAAATACTTCATACATGAGGCACAAGAACAAAAAATAATTGGATGGGTGGAGGAGTCACATACCAAGGAGCAATCCCACCAAACAGATTTGAAAAATCTGCCCTAAACTTGGAGATCCAAGGATAGCAGGAAGAACGAGCTCGGGAAAATTTGGGAAAAATACCTGGAAGTGGTTTTCTGTCGAGGGGAAGGAGATGGGCACAGGACACTCACCTAACACCACCTGGGGACAAAGTTGGTGGGTCCCACGCGGCCAAGGAATCTGGCCGCGTGGGACACCCCATTTTGGTCCCTGGTGGCCTCCTGGTGTCCCACTTCTGGCAGATGGTCCCTCTGGTTAAATAACTTACCTCCAAATTTTTCTGGAATTTTCAGAGACAATTTTCTAAAGAGAATTTTTCAAACTTCATATTCTGGAATTTCTGAACTCTGAAATAATTATGATTATGCATATACTCTAAAATTCTAAGATAAATAAAATTAAAATGCAATACAAATTTTTATGGGAATCAAGTTTTCATCATTTCCACATTAGTAATGAGGTTGATCAAGTCTCATTAATAATATGCAAAAGATATAATACATGATTCTTATTTTATAGATATAAAGAAGAGTTTCAAGATACCTCATACTTGATTGGAATAGTTCCAATCATCAAGATAGCATATTTTGGTTCAGGAGGTGGTAGTGCAATTTCAAAGCTTCCAATCATAATAGTATTTCTTTGAATAGAATTCACACTCTTGTTTATCACTGTAACACATTCTTCTTGGGAAAATAGATAGTATGCTCATTTCCTTTTACATTAAATGTCACTTTGCTCTCAGTGCAATTTATCACAGCTCCTGCAGTGTTTAAAAAGGGTCTTCCAAGAATAATAGATAGATTATCATCCTCAGGCATTTCTAATATAACAAAGTCTGTAGGAATTAACACATTAGCAATAGAGATAGGAACATCCTCACATATACCTATAGGTTTAGCAGTTGATTTATCAGCCATTTGCAATGAAACTTCAGTTGGAACCAATTTGTTTAGGTTAAGTTTCTTATATAAAGAAAAAGGCATAACACTAACACCAGCTCCTAAATCACATAGTGCATATTTCACATAAGTTTCTTTAATACGACAAGGAATAGTCGGAATACCAGGATCTCCACGCTTTTCAGGCAATTTTCCTTCAAATGAATAATCAGCAAGCATAGCAGTAATTGCATCATTAGGTATCTTCCTTTTATTAGTGACAATATCTTTCATATATTTTGAGTATGGAGGAATTTTAATAGCATCAACAAGAGGAATTTGCAAACATAAATTTTTAATCAACTCAAAAAATTTCTCAAACCTAGCATCATCCAAAGATTTCATTACCTCTTGGGGATATGGTATGGGTCTTTGTACCCATGGATCCCTCTCTTTACCTTTTTGTGGATTTGGATGATTCTTCTTTTTGTTCTTCTCAGTAGATGGTTGAGGGTCTTCCTTTTCAGGAGGTTCAGGTTCTGCAATATTTTCAACTTCATGTTGATCTTCTTCAGGTGGAGATGATTCCTCTTCTTCAACATTATCATCTTCGGTCTCAGCATCAGAAATAGAAATATCATTGTCTTGTTCTTGAGAATCATCAATGCCTTTGTTTCCATTGGGAGATTTTCCTGCAGAAGATTTCCTTTTGAGAGCCTCTTGCTCTTTTCTCTTGGGATGGTTTTCAGGATAGTCAGGGTCCTGAGTACTTGCACCACCTCTAGTACTAACCCCACAAACCTGTTTCTTCTCAATAAGATTTTCATACAATTGATTTTGAAGAGAAACCATTTGTTCAATTTGATTATTCATCATTTCACAGTGTTTAACAATTCTTCTAACTTCTCCCACACTAGCATTTATATTTTCACGAAGGAATTTAATTTTATGAGAGTTTTCCATCATATTCATTCTAATATCATGCTCTTCAGGTTTATTATGATAAGCAAAATCATTAACATATGATACATCAATAGGAGGTGTTACCTGATACGTCTCAAACGTATCTATAATTTTTGATGTTCCATGCTGATATTATACCAATTGTTACATGTTTTACATACACTTCATACCATTATTATGCATTTTCTGGGACTAACCTATTAACAAGATGCCGAAGCGCCAGTTCCTGTTTTCTGCTGTTTTTGTATTCCAGAAAAGCTAGTCTAAAAATATTCTCGGAATTGGACGAAAATTTACGGAGGCCCTATTTTATCAGAAGACACCTGGAGTCCGAAGGAGAGGCGAAGTGGAGCCACGAGGGCCCCACACGTGGGCTCGGCGCGGCCAAGGGCCCACCGGCGCCGAGGGGTGGTGTCATCTCCTCGTGCACCGCCTCACGACGCCCTTTGGCCTATATATTGCTCCTACCCCGAAAACCCTAAAAGAATCGACGATTTCCCCAGAAAAGTTCCCGAGCTCCGCCGCCATCCGAAACCCTAATTCGGGGGACATAAGTCTCTGTTTCGGCACCTTTCCGGGACGGGGAATTGTCCCCGGAGCCATCTCCATCGACGCCACCGCCTCCATCATCGCCGTTGCTGACTCCCATGATGAGGAGGGAGTAGTTCTTCATCGGGGCTGAGGGCTCTACCGGTAGCTATGTGGTTTATCTCTCTCTCCATGGTGTGATCTTTATGTGATCATGAGCTTTGTAATCTAGTTGAATCCATAGATGTTACTCTTCATTATCTTATATGCTACTCAAGTGGTTTTATTAATGTAATCTCCGGAGTCACCTTTGTCCCACGGTGCGAAGTTGACAGTGTGCGCCCCGTGTGTGGCTCTTAGGCTAAAGATAACAGGAATACTTATCATGAGTTATTATTTGTGTTGGATGTCTCTATGAAATTGCGGTGTTTGTCTAGTACTATTTAGGGCGCTCAAGTTGACAGTGTGGGGTTCACTAGATGTGGAATGCGACTTTAAGGTGTGCTGTTATAGCCCTACGCAGTGGATTGGTGTTCGTTATCCAACGAGAGAATAATTCAGAGTAGCATAGTGAAGAGGAAATATCTATGTGTTCAATTATATTATTATTGTTGAGAGTGTCCGCTAGTGAAAGTATGATCCCTAGGCCTTGTTTCTAAGCATTGAAACACCGTTTACAACCAGTTCTGCTACATGTTTGCTTGCTGCCATTTTTATTTCAGATTGCAATTACCACTTATAATCATCCATATTACTTGTATTTCACTATCTCTTCGCCGAACTAGTGCACCTATACACCTGACAAGTGTATTGGGTGTGTTGGGGACACAAGAGACTTCTTGTATCTTAGTTGCAGGGTTGCTTGAGAGGGATATCTTTGACCTCTACCTCCCTGAGTTCGATAAACCTTGGGTGATTCACTTGAGGGAAACTTGCTGCTGTTCTACAAACCTCTGCACTTGGAGGCCCAACACTGTCTACAAGAATAAAAGCGTGCGTAGACATCATTACCTTTTCATTACCTTCCAAAGAGCTTATAGCATTGACTGGGATTGGAAAACATGGTCGATCAATAGGAAGTTTAACACCCATTTCAGATAATTCCTTAAGATGAGTGGTTTTAATTCCCTTCTCTTTCATATCCTTGGAGGCTCTCTTCATTGCCTCATTGTTTAATTCAAGAATACCTCCTTTCTTCTCTGGAAATATCTCTCTGTCATCTATTATTTCAATATTCCAATCTTCATAGTTTCTAGAGATAGTTTCCAATAACTCAGTTGCTTCATCAACGGTCCTTTCCCTCAAAACACTACCTGCAATACTATCAAGATAGCCTCTTGTATTTTTAGTTAGATCATTGTAAAATATATCAAGTATTTCATTATTCTTGAAGCCATGGGTAGGACATTTCCTAACCATCTTACTGTACCTCCCCCAAGCTTGGGGTAAATCCTCCTTCTCTGTTTGTGAAAAGTTGCTAATCTCAATAGTTAAACCATGAATCTTATCAGCAGGGAATTATTTATTATAAAATGCCTGCAAGCATTCCTCCTTGCTAGTAATACATCCAGGTTCTAAACGATTATACCAAGTTTTAGCATTTCCTTCCAAAGTAAAAGGAAACAACTTTAATAAATAATAGCGTTGGTGGATTTCATCTTTACCAAATAACACAGATAAATCATGCAAATCAGCAATGTGTTCAAAAGGGAACTCATTGTCTCTCCCATAAAACTTATACTTCTCAGCTTTTTCAATTATTTCAGGATCAACCTAAACTCATAATCTTTGTCTTTAATTTTAATAGCTAGACCATTCATTTTCTCAGTAACAGGGAAATAATCATCAAGAGGAGAATTTTTATAGCTATCAAGTTTATCCAATTTATCAAAATTCGAATCCATAAAAGCCATAGTTAATGCATCCTCTTCCTCAGAAGAAGTTTCATGTTCATCATCACAATATTCATTATCTTCTAATTCAGACTCAACATTGTCAATAATAGAAGATTCAGGAGTTTCAGGTGTTTCAGTTATCTCAGATGTTTCAGGTCTTTCAGGTGTCACTTCATTGTCTATGCTACCACATATTAAATCATTTTCAGTACTAGTAGACATCTTAGCCAATGGTGAACTATTCAAAACTTTTCCTTTTTTCTTAGGAACAACAGCAGAAGCAGCATTAGGTGAAAAGTTTGGCCTACTTAGCAATTCCGTACCTCTACGAGTAGTTGAAGGCCTCATTTCCTTCGGAGTAATCTTTTTTTTTCCCATGGTTAGGAAAAAGCAAATGCAGCAAATAAATGATAACAAGTTGTCTTACCAATAAAGCTAGGTTCCCCGGCAACGGCGCCAGAAAATGTCTTGATGCCCACAAGTATAGGGGATCGCTGAAATCTTCGTTGGGAAGTATTACCCAAATTTATAGTTCGACATGATGGGAACACAAGAATACCAATAAGACTTTGGCAATTGAGGCGTCACTCTGAACCACACCTGTATATCAATAAACTTGCAGCAGTGATAGTGATGGCGTAGTATGATTCAAGTAGCAAATAGAACAGCAGTAGTGAACAAGGGTTTCCCAGTTTTCACCGGAAAAGTGAAAGTGTAACTTAGAGATTTAAAACGTAGGCATGAGGTGATAGCGGGTGTTGCATGAATAAGATTGATCATATAATAAGATATAAATAGCAATGGGACTTATCTCTAACTCTGATATATGTAGGTATGTGTTCCATAATTTGTTGTGCGTACTAACCAAGAGAATTTGCACAACATCTATTGTCCTACCTGCCCATTTCACCGGGGCCAACTTGGAACTACATGTAATTAAGGTCTACCCTTTCGAATAGCCCGGAACAACACATTAACACTTCATGAACACATAGAATCCTCAAACTAAAACATCTCCCCCTTGTTTTCCCTATACTGTCACTTTTAGGGTTCGCAGGTTCAACATAATAGCAGGTGATACACTTTGCAGATAAATATCAAACTCAATTATATGATGAAGCAAAATAAGTTCAGTACTGAAATCATGCCACTCGGGCCCTAGTAACGAGCATTAAGTATAGCATAAGTGCATCAACACAATACAAAAATATCCTCAAGATAAACCCTAAGATCTCAAACAATGGGTATCATTACATGATCAATCTCATCCAATCCCCATCCACCTCACATGCCTACAGCGGATTACTCACACATGGTGATGGAGAGGGAGCTCATGGTCGATGGAGATGAAGGCGGTGAAGACGGTCTCCGGATCCCTCCACCGGAGGAGAAATCCTAGAGCAATCTGTCTCCGAAAACGAAGATCGTGGTGGCGGCGGCGGTGTGTTTCGCGAAAGCTCTCCCCCTCTTAGGGCACCCACTTTTTCGTATATATGAGGGGGTACGCGAAAAGCCGAAGGAGAGGCGGTGCCCAAGGCTCCAGTTAGGTGGGCCCACACGGCCCAAGGATCTGGCCGCGTGGGGCCCGCTCTTTTGGGCCTCCGGCGCTTCCTCGTGTCCATCCTTTGCACGTTGTCCTCCTTTTCCATAAAAAATGACGTGGTATTTTTCCCCGATTTAATTTCCTGCAAAAATAACCAGAAACGAGACTTTGCTAAAAACAGCGTCAGATTCAGCAGGTTTATTCAAATATGGGAAGATTCGGAGCAAATTATGAAGCAAAGTGCTTGGAAAAGTAGATGCATTTTAGGTGCATCAGGCGCCCAGGTAGATCCCAATTTTTGACAGCTTCATGATGATGGGAATTGTCCCACCCTTCTCGGATTTCTTCCAAGAGATCTTGCGTGCGTACGGGTTGAAGCTTCTGCATCTGACACCGGGCGCGATCTTGGATTTGACGGTCTTCGCCTATGCTTGCGAAGCGTTCGTCGGGGTGATGCCGTATGTGGCTCTGTTTCGCCACTTCTTCTACCCCCGCATCGGGAAGGATGGCTGGATGGGGGGCAGTGTCACCTTCTGCTTCCGCCCGAAGGTCAAGCTGAACTATCCTCACTTGGCAATCAAGTCCAAGTGGCGGCAAGGCTGGTTCCTGGTTGAGGTGCCAGAAACCCTGCTACTCCTTGAAGAACCGACGGAACATCCGGAGAGCTTGGAGACCTGGAGGTGCATCAGCTCACAGGACGATGATCTTTCGGCGGCGGTAGCACGCTTCAAGCTCCTTCGTGAGAAAGGAGTTTTCGGAGCTGCCATCGTTGCCCACTTCCTCCGCAATCGCCTGGCGCCTCTGCAGAAGCGGCCGCACCCAGCTTGGGACTTCCAGGGTCCCCTGGACCCGTCTCGCCTGAGGTGTCCTAATATGGACGGCGCCCTCCTCCTGGTCAACATGAACGGGATTTTCACCCCAGGTGTCAAATATAAGCTGCCGGCAGGATTCCGGCCCCTGTGTATGACCCAGAGAAGGCAGGGATTCTGGAATCAATGCCGATTTGCAATGCCTTCGGAATTGTGGGCCGATCTGATCACGGTCCCAAACCCACCGGGCGAAGACCCGTAAGGCCAAGGCTCCTTCTAGTTCCAACGAAGAAGGAGAACTCCCTGCATCCGATGAGGAGAGCGAAGAAGAATCCGGGGAGGATTCTGCCGGCTCTGATGACGGGGACGACGACGACGGCGACGAGGCCGCCGCCGGCGATGACGACGACAGCGACGACGAAGACGACGGTGAAGACGACGATGACGACAATGAGGACACGGGGGAGAAGGTTTCTTCCCCGCATCGCTCTCCAAAGACCACCGCGGTCCCCGACCCGGGGGCAAGCATTCTTCTCCCCGCCCGCAGAGGTGGTTGGCGGCGATGGCGACCTCATGGACGTGGAGACCGACGCAGCCGACTTTGTTTTGGCCCTGCGGCCAAGAGCATCTCCTCGCCATTCACCTCCAGCGGTGGGACCAGTCACCTCCCGGGCGAGCATCAATAGAGCCCCCACGCCTCCTCTGCCGAGTCCATAGAGGTTTCGGTGTCCTTGGGGAACAAGCGCACCCAGGAGTAAGCTTTTCCCCGATATTCTTCTAGCTTTTCGCATTTCTCGCCTCCCCAAGGAAAGTGACCATGTGTGGTGCAGGGGTACGCCTTCCCTGGAGACCAGCAAGAGGCGACGCGACGCGGCGGAGGATGACACAGCCACCAGTTTTGGAGCTTGTGGTGGAGGGATGTTCCCTCCTCCATTGGCAGAAGTTGACAGTCGCCACGGGAGCGGGGTGGGGAGCGCGACCGTGGCCTCCCCGGCCCGCCCCAGAGAAGGTCCAGATGCCAGGACGCCAGAGCAAGCAGGTACACTCGGGCTCCCGGGTTATGCCGCTACGGTTTCATGTCTTCAATATCCTTGATGTTTTCTTGTTTTCAGATGCTTCTGTGGCGAATGTCTTCTCCCCGGGCGACCTGCTTGGCGTCGCAAGCCAAGAAAAGCCGCCCTCCTTTACTCCTTCGGATGGCCAGGAGGTGTCCAAAGGCGCACCCAGCTCGCGCGCGGCTGGGACTCAAACTATGATCCCTGCTCCAGGAAAAAACCGTGACGAGGCGCCGGGTCCTGAGGTCTCCCCTGACTTGCTGGAGAGCTCGCTGATGACCGGGCAAACTCTGAGGACGTTTACCAATTTCTCCACGGACTCGGGAGCCAGCAAAGAGATCGTCGAGCTGACGAGGATCAAGGAGGACCTCGCGGCCAAGCGTTTGAGGGTTGCAAATGCCCCGGGGAGCTCTTCGGAAGCTGCTCCCCAGATCACTATCAGTGGGGAGAGTGCCATGGATGCCATTCTCCGCGGGATGCACCAGCTGGACGAGGAGTACAGCGGTCGCGAGGCGGCCATTGTGAAGAGAATTGGAAAAGTTGAAGATCTGATCCGGAGAGGAATGGGTAAGCTTAATCGTCTCGCCATCCAGGTTTCCAGCCTGTGGGAGTCCCTTGAAAAGAAAGGTGCTGAGCGGAAAGCTGAGAACATGCGACGCGAGCAGGACATGGCGGCGAGGGAGCAGCAGTTGATGACCCAGGAGGCCGAGCTGGCTGAAAAACTCAAATCCTTGGAAAGCCAGAAGCTGTAGCTAGAGCAGGAAACAGAGCAGCACCTGAAGGATGCCGCTGACCGCCACCGGGAGGCACTCGAGGCCAAGGACAAGGATACCAGGAGCCGCCAGCTTAAGGAGGAGGAAAACAACCAGATCATCGAGGATATCAAGAAGACCCTCCATCAGGAGCAAGAGTCCGTCCGCGCTTTGCAACAGCAGGCGAGAAGGACGGCCGGAAGATGTCTGGACTTGAAGAATCTATGAAGGCGCGGAACGACGAGCTTGCGGGGTTGAAGGAGGACAACCAGAAGCTGACCCAGGTCAACTCCCAAGCATCAACTGAGCTGTCGGAACTTCGCCGCTCCAACCAGGAAAGTCTTGCCATGATCGTGGAGGCCAGCCAAGAGGCCACGAAACGGGTGGAGAGCTGAATCTGAGAACTGCACTTCCAATGTTGGAGCCGAACTGCCAGAGCTTGCCCCCCTCGCGGAGTTCATCAGGAAGGTTGCCGTCGACATTCGAACCTTCAAGAACAAGATGGCTGCCCAACTCGTTGGTGATAAGCACGAGGCGAGTAAGCTGACAGCAGCTTCTGTGATGGCGGCGTTCCGGGAGGCCAACCCGGATGCCGTCATGCCGGATTTCATGGCATCGTCCCCCTCCAAGGGCTCTCTTCAGGCGATGAACGCCTCCACGACCGCGCTTGCCACGAAGATGTTTCCACGCCACTAGATTTCCTACAAAACATTCGAGCACCTCGTGCCCCAAATGTAATAAACTCTGAGTCAGATCTCGTGCTTTGGCTCCAAAACTTGGATGTAATATGCTAGAACTTGCTTTGCTACTCTATTTTGCGGGTATTTTTACTGAGCTTAGCATGTTTTTACTGTCTCCACATCTTTCTGAGGGATCCTTCGGGGATGTAAGCTTACCTGTGAGGCCCTGACTGGTCAGGAATGCACTCACAAGCCCTACCGATTCCTAGAAGGCCGCTCACTCTGTTGGCATGCACGTCCCCGGGAGTATCAGGTCTCGCACCGCTTTTTACCCCCGGGAGAGTCGCTACCCCATGAGTGCTCGCTCGACGGTCGAGCCACGTTCCCAGTTTTTACACATGTTTTATACCCGCGAAATAGATAGCTCAACACAGAGAGGACTTGCTCAGGGAAAACTTATCTTTTATTGTCCACAGGTGCTCTTGAATGATAACTTGACACTTCCGGGTATATCTTGCGGTGACATGTTTCAACGAGTCTGGCGGGGAGGAAGGTTGAGAGCTTCCTCTCCTCGTGCGCATCGGTCAGCTATGCTCCACAGGTCTTCCAACGTGTTCACAGCATGAAGGCTGCGGACGTTGACGTGGAAGACAACGATGACAGAGACCTCTCAGAGATCGGCCGGGGGAATGCGGTCGACGACGCCCCGGAACCTCCAGATGTAGTGACGCAACATCTCCCCAATCTCTTGTTCTAGGCGGTAGAGATCGAGGACGGTCACAGGGTACGGCGTGCAGTAGGTTTTGAGTGCTGGCCTGTCTGACCCTCCATCTCCTCCCGGAGCGCCGCCGGGGATTGGAGCTCTGGCCAGTGCCTTCGTGAAGAGGATCCATGGGCCTCTTGCCATGAGGATCTTCGGGCTGCTCTTCCTCCGTTGGTGCTGGTGTAGGGATGGCGGTGCCGGCATCGACAGTCGGGGCAGAACTCGTGGGAGCATGGCATTGGTGAGCGTAGTCCCACAGGCTTTCCAAGCTAGCGATCCATGCCTTCGCACGGGGATCGCTCTTGCACTGATCTGGTGGGAAAGAGAGAAGCGCTCGGGCTGCACCCAAGGCTTCCTCAAGCCCCCAGCTGTTCCGAGTTGACTGACTTGCTGGCTCACCAAGGACCTCCTGAGTTCCTGACATGTTTCCTGCTTGCTGACGAGGCGACCGCCCACTTTGACCGGAGGGCGCTGATGCTTTTGTTGGAGAAGAAAAGTTCAGGGCAGTTTTTGTCGCAGACAAAAACTAGCTGCTGATCTTGCCATGGATGTAGAGCTCAATGAAGATCTTGAGACGGACGAAGAGCCCGACACAGATCTTGTCCCGGACGAAGTGCCTGGCGTAGAACTTGACGCAGAACTTGAGGTTGACGAAAACGAATCCAGCGCTTGCGCCCCCTACCTGGCGCGCCAGATGTCGTGTCTCGGATCACGGACACCGGGAGTAGAGGATACCCCCTTTTAGGTTTGGCACTAGGCGCGAGAGTAAGATCGTCGAGTTCTTCGTCGGGACAAGCACACAAGCAACACAGAGAGACACACGGAGTTTACCCAGGTTCAGGCCGCCCGGAGGCTAAAACCCCTACTCCTGCATATCTGGATTGAAGTGTTCATCATGGTGTTGTTTACAAGGGTGTTCTGGGATGAACCCGGTAGTGTTCCGGTCGGACGTAGACGAAGAGCAGATCCTGCCATGGGGAGATCACCTCTCTCTCTGCCCTCCGAACCCTAGTCTAGCCTTCCTGGAGCTCTATCTTGGCCTTTCTTTCCTCGGTGCCATGGTCCTCCTTTTATAGGCTATGGTGATCCGACATGGGCACGCGAGGGGCGTGAGGGGTTTTTGGCGGGAGAACCCCTCGGTGGTCTTTGGAGGAGACGTGGCCTCTTCTCCTTCAAGTATCTTCTGGAGGGTGGCGCGGTCGTCCGCCCTTTGGGAAAGGTGGGACGGACAAAGCCTGTCCGCCCCACCAACCACGCTCGTGGCGACGTCACCGGGGCGCGTCCTTCGTCTTGGCGCCCAAGCCTTTTACCAGGTTCCGGCGCAAGCTGGCGTTCTTATCCTCTCGGCGGTACGGATGGAGGACCCGGGGGTTCCTGCCGAGCGCACGGACCCGCGGGTACTCCGCCTTGTTCTCCGGGCAACGGGTGACCACGAAAGGTCACCTGGTCCTTAGCCGCAGCGTGTCGATGTCGAACTTGTCGGGTTTCCTTGGAGCAGATGAGCTGACCCACCTGCTGGTCTTGACTCCTTGCCTTGTCCATCTTCTTGGTGGGCCCTAGTGGTGGACCCACTTTGGCAGCATCAGGGGAACCCCATGTTCCACTGCTGCAACAACATCGTTTTATCACACTGGCTCCTCCGTCTTAATACACCGTCCGATTACACGCCGACTCCCTGTAGTCGGCGTAAGATGAAAACGCGAGAACAAATATAGTCTGCCAGGTCTGGTCATGCTAACGTGAACATGAAGAAAATCCTAATGTGTCATTGTATTTAATGACGAGAGAGGGTTGTATGAGTTGAGCGCTAAAGTCGTCCCTCATGGGAGTGTCAGGTCGTCAGTCTAGCGAGGCGTGTCGGCCTAGGCTTCTCTGTCTTAATGCACCGTTTGATCACGTTGACTCCATGACCCCTAGGGGAGCAAACGATGTTGGCTTCTCCGACTTAATGCACCGTCTGATGTCGTCCAATTCCTAGAGTTGGCGTAAGAAGAGAACGGAGAAAAAAATAGCCTGCCGGATCTGATCATGGTAACACGAACATAAAAAAATTATAATATGTTGTTGTAGTTAATGACGTGAGAGGGTGGTATGAGTCGTGCACTAAAGTCGGCATGCTGTTAGAACACATCGTCGGTCACGCGTACTGTTGGCACCGGACGAACCTTTTTGGGAGTGTCATGTCATCGGCCTAGCGAGCGTGCCGGCCTACGGGAGCACCGTTCGATCGCACGACTTCCAGGAGTCGGCTTGACCGCCGTTTCAATTTATTCCTCCGCGTACCCTTGGAGACGTACCCGTTCGTTATGAGAGATGATAGGTCGCTTGGTTAGTTTATAGGTCGTCTTGAGACCTTTATGTTCGGTGTCCTGACACAGAGTCAACCATTACATTAAAAAGTAGTATTCTGTTTGATTCAGATTTACAGTTAGGTCGGACAACGAACTCGGCACCAATGGCGGGACGCCAGCTAGGACACGGCCAATCGGGAATTTGTTCTGACTGCCAGCACAGTGCAACGTACCCGACGACGATGCGAAATACGAGCAGTGAGACGGAGAAGGTCAGTACTGCCGACTCCGTGGATTCGCTGGAGTCGGCGGGATCGCCGAGCACTGTGACGGAGAAGGGGTTTGAAGAACAGTCTTCACGGTAAAAGCGTCCTCAACACGTCAAATGGCATGGCTTCTGAGTTTTCAATGATAAGTCTCGGACAACTAAAGCAGGGTATAACTGAACCTTGGGCAATGGCTGGGGATTTCAATATATATGACCAGGTTTGATTGGGATTGCGAAATACTTTGCATTTTGACCTGCACAAAAATGAGAAATGTACAGATCTAAATATAGTTGTTTCAAATTTCTAATTTTTGTTATTTTTATGTCTCCCATTATACAAAATATTTTGCATTGTGAATTTGCACGCTTGTAGTATACATCTTTGAGAATATGCCAGATTTATTTCAGATTTTCTGAAGTTAAAAAAAATTCAACACAGAGGGAGCACTGGTGCTCGAGAGCCAAAGTGACTTTTCATGTTTCATCCACCATACTTAAAAAGCGGTCATTTCCGGTTCCCGGGAACAAAATTAATGGATGCCAAAGCATTTTTCTTATTCCTTGCTTTCGTCGTATGTGTTTGAGCAACAAATAGAAAAGATATCTTTCCTGTGCCAAAACAAACTGTGATAGTTCACGAAACACTTACTGAATATTTGCAATGAGATGCTGAACCAAAGGTGACCCCTGAGTATATCACAAACCAAAGTACGACTCCCAGGCTCGCACACGGCACACACGACCTGAAACTGCGTCTGTAACTCTTTATACGGCTCCCAGCAGTCTGTGGGCACGCCAGGCAACCGCAGTTTCAGAATAACAAAAATCCACCATAAGCGACGCTACATGTTTCACTAAATTTAAGAGCCTACTACCCTGCAACATTGTATCCGTATCGTCTCCTTCATCTACCTGAACTGGCTACAACCCTACAGGCTGGCTCCCCCATTAGTCACCCCCATTCCTAGACAGAGCCCTGTTAACCAGGCTGCAAAGGGGAAAGCAACTACAGCCGTTCCAAATCAAAGACGAAGTCGTTGTGCTTTCGTGCACACGGAACAACAAATCTACCAGGGATACTCTCGTCCTCGCCACAACATCGTCACTCTCACCCCATGGCAACGCCGTCGTGATGACGCACCGACCGCCGCCGCATCCGTTGTAGTGGCACACGTCGCTACAGGCGTGGTTCGCCGCCGCCTCCCCCGGCTCGCACAACTCCTCCACAGAGGTCTCCCCGCACCTGTGGTTGGACGCGTGGTCGTCCACCCATGCCCACCCTACGGACCAACAACGTCAAAACCACAACGAAAATACAGGAAGATGCATGGCTGGCTTGTGCTGCTTGCTTACTCGTGACTGCGAATAGAGAGGCAACGAGGAGGAGCAGGAGAGGTACTAGGATTCAGCGCACGACGGCGTCGCGGGCCCGCTGTATCCGCACGCCATTGGTTTGGATCAAGACCGATCAGTGTAGCTTGCTTGGCCCGGAAGCCGAGGGGATGCTCGAGTATATGTTTTATAGGGAGGTTTGTGGTGACATATGGCAAGAATCGAAATTAGAAGTCAAGCATGTCCCTTTTTGTGCTAACTAGTAGTTATGCACGCGCACGCGCGTCTCAACAAGATATCCCTCACAACCGAATTGAAGTATATCACCTGTTCATTCAACTTTATGCGAGATTTAAAATACTACTCCCTCCGTCCAATAATAACTGTCTCAAGTTTGTCAAAAAATGGATGTATCTAGACATGAAACATGTATGGATACATCCACTTTTTGACAAACTTGAGACAGTTATTATTGGACGGAGGGAGTACTATAAAACATCAAGCAAGAGAATCAGAACTGCATGTTGCCCCTATGGATGATCCTCCCGATGTCAAAGATCTTACAGCAGTCTCCTGAAAATTATTGTCCAGATTGCATGATTGCAACAACACAATGTCCAGTTTACATAAGAGAAACAAGGACAAATGCAAGACAAGAAGAAACTGGAGTCAATAATAAATATCTCCAAGTCAGTATATTTATTGTACTGGTTGCAAATTAGCAACATTGTGTAAGCAGAAAAGTATTAAGGACAACACCTATAACTGATAATTTAGTTCGCTGTAGAGGATAACAACCACAACAATAATTATCAGGAGAAGATCATACATACAAAGAGAAGGTTAAAAATCTTATGAGATTGTCACGGCGAAAGATGAAAATCAACTAGAAAACTTGCAACGTATAGATTTAAGTGGTCCATTGGACATTAGTACCACCAATTTAAATTTCTACAGGTCCAACGGGAAAAATCTAAAGACCAACATGACGATTTTCTTGGTTTATTCACGGAAGTGCAAGATAAAAGCATGAAATAGCACCCGGACATGGAGGTCACGTACCAGATCGACGATCAACGCGCTCTAAACAGGGCAAGTTTGCATACAGAGAAGTTCGTCACGAAAATCGTCCGTCCACCACGGCCGCAGCGTGGACTGGTGGTGCAGCCTGCCGAAAGGTGGCTCGTCGATGCGCATGTGCGTGTGGCATGCAGAGGGAGTCGTGCCGCTGGCATCGTTTCAGTACGAGCTCAAATCTCGGTCAAAACAGAGAGGAATCTTTTTATTTCCTTTGATGATAACATAACACTCTTTTATTTCCTTACTACATTTCAATGTATCAAAAGGCAAGGACACCCGAATCAAGAATGTAATGACAGCTCTAATGCCATCACCAACTAACTGAAAATACATATAAGAAGAGACATTCAGCTAGCAACACGGTTGAGAAGTACCAACCATGATTTTGATTTATACCACGGTTGAGAAGTACCAACACCTACAAAGCAGATTGCAATGGAGATATAATACTTGTATATTATTAGAATCAACGTATTACAAACAAAGCTTAATCCTGTCCACTTCGCATTTTTAAGTAGTGGAGATACACATTCCAATAAAGAATATATCAGACCACCACTTTAGCACGATAAAATCTTGATTAAAGGGTAGTAGAAAACATGTATGACATAAGCAGTGATATCAGTTACTTGCTAGATGCTATTGCATAATAGTAGGATCTGAACACTTTTAATGCTATGAATTTTGCTATCACTTGTGCATAGAATCTTTATGCTTGGTGGAAGTAATTATGTACTGCCAGAAGGTGCAAATGCAACCAATCACTACGGGAAAACGAGACTCCGCCGAGTGGTCAAAAGACTCGGCGAAGGCCTGAATCCAGCTCGGTGAAGCCTTCGCCGAGTATGGATCTCGGCGACATAGACTCGGCACAATTCGCCTCGGCGAAGAGGCTTCGCCGAGTGCTTTTGTCGGGGCCCCTCGGCGAACCTTCGCCGAGTGTCTTTTGGACCCCTCTCGGCGAAGAAAAGGCGATCCAGCCCGTCCCTTGTCAGATGTGTGTCAGCTGTGTGTCAGGCCTTCGCCGAGTGGGCAAACCCCACACTCGGCGAAGACGCGGCGCACAATTGTGCGACACGTGTCCACGAAGGTTGGGCTCGGCAAAGCATTCGCCGAGTGCTTCCTTCGCCGAGCACAGCTTCGCCGAGCCGGACCTTCGCCGAGTGCCGGTGTACGAGATTCGCCGAGTGGGGTCTTCGCCGAGAAGGGGCTTCGCCGAGTGCCGCGCGCTCGCCTGGGGCTCGGCAAACGTGGACCAAATGGTCACCTGGGGAACATCTTCGCCGAGTGCCTTGCTCGGCAAAACAAATAGGCTCGGCGAAGCACGTTCCCAGGTGGCTATTTGGCACCTGGGGTGTCTCTTCGCCGAGTGCCTGTCTCGGCAAAGAGAGGTTTGCCGAGTGCCTTACTCGGCGAAGGCCCTGCATTTTGCCAGAATTTTTCTGTTTTTATAAAAATCCCTACATTTGAAACAAAATATGCATATATATATATCAAATCCATCACTAGATCACTGACAACACACCCAGAACAATTAAAGGAGACATACATATCAATCTAAAGCATACAATGGCACAATTAATGGAACAATGGCACCACAAGTCCAAATACATGCCACCACAAGTCCAAATACATGCCACCACTTCACAGCTAGCATACAATGGCACAAATTCATAGCTAGCACAAGTCCACTAGTCACCGAAGGCCTCGTCTATGGAATCCTACAAGTTTGAAAACTATAAGCATTAGTTTCAAACATGTGTATGCAAGTATTGACATATAGATATTACAAGTTTGAAAAATATTACATCACAAATATTACAATTTCAGAAGTGGCATACAAATGGTTCATACAAAATATTACATCACAAATATTACAAGTTCAGGAGTGGCATGCAAAAGGTTCATACAAGTACAAAGCTTCAGAAGCCATTGTCTACATTGTGTGGATCATAACTTGGACCAGGATCATCATCATCATCGCTATCACGAGTGTACCACCAATCTGGCACGTAGTCTGGAGGTGGACCGCTCGGCTCCTCTACATCGGATAGGTGCATCCGATCAAGACGGTCCACGTCTCTCCGGTTGACAACCGGCTCACCGTCCTCTTGCCCATGGTCGACTCCTATGCCATCGTCGTCTTCTTCCATTTCATCTATAGTAGGCAAGGTGATGTTCAATCGGCCTGGCAGCCCATCTTCTTGATAAAAATCTCCCTCGTATGTGTTCAGGTTTAGGCGGTGGTGGTAGTCGTCATCGTTAGGGGTAGGTGGTTTATTACGCGGCGGTACCGAGATCACTACATCCCAGCCTAGTAGACGTTTCACAATTTTGCATGGGTACGGAAGATAAAAAAAACTTGGATGGCTTGGTGTGCTAGGATATAGACATCATCTCCCTCGTAGACGGATTCTCGCTCAATTTCAACCAACCCAATTTCAGGTCTTCGTCTCACTCTTTTTGGATTGAACCAATGGCACCTGAAGACAACGGGGTTCTTCTTTTTGCCGAAATTACAATCAAGTTCAATTATTTCCTTGACTATTCCATAGTAATCAAGATTGTCTTGCCCTTGGCATATGACCCGGTATTTGTTGTCTTCCGGTTTGGCCGAGTGTTTTCGTATTCATCGGTATGGAAGCGGAACCCATTCACGTCATAAGATTATAGGTCTTGACGGAATAGGTGCATGAGGTAAGTTTCTTCAACTCGGGCCTCATCTCCGAGTCGGAAGTTCCCTACAAGTGCAATAGGAACAAGTGTGATATATTAGTGTTGACGAAACGTCTTGCACTAAAATGAACGTCGTGTAAGATAGAGAAATACTTTAGCTTTGAACCATGGAATGAAACCGCCGCCTCCTTCACCCCCCCCCTTTTTAAAAAGGACCAACTTGTCATTGTCGGTAAGGGGTCTTCGATGTTTCCAGGTTTCTGACTCAAATAATCTATGAATGGCAACGATCAAGAAACGGAGTTAGTCCACAAACTAGGAAATGGAAGTGTGGCGAACAATACACTGAGCACTTACTCAATGTAGGGTTGTACTTCCGTCGTGTTCTTCAAGACATAAGATGTAATCTTCGTCCACTCATCATATGATAATTTCTTCTTCCGGCTGCCACTTGATTTGCCACCGGCCCCGATGAAAATGCTAAGGTCGGGTAGATCTTCCGGGTTGGCGGTATTGAGACGAGGCACTGGATTTGTTCGTGCTTTTCTTTCGAATGTCCTTCTGCTCTCTCTCTCAGTCGCAAACATCCAACGGGCCTGCACAGGCTGCCCCAATCTTGCCTCGATCGCGAGATGCAACAACAAATGTTGCATGGGATTAAACATGCCTGGTGGAAATATAGCCTCTAGGTCGCATAGCAACTCGGGTGTCTGTTCCTCCAACTCTTTAACCACCGCGACATCTAATTCTTTAGCACAAAGCCGACGGAAAAAATAGCTCAACTTTGCCAAGACTAGCCAAATATCCTCATCGATATAGCCTCAAAACATGACCGGCATTATCCGCTCGATCCATACGTGGTAGTCATGGCTCTTGAGCCCACCTATCCGCAACCCAGGCAAATTCACTCCCCTCATTATATTAGCTGCATAGCCATCAGGGAAGAACAGGTGTTCCAGGACCCACTGGAGAATTTCTTTTCTTTGGGCCCTTGTTGGGGTGAAACGAGCCTTTGGCTTATTTCATCCTTTTCTGACTGTGCCGGGAGGGTCCATCTTCATATTTGGCCTATCACATAGCGTCTCCTGATCGACTCTAGCCTTGACGTTATCCTTCGACTTCTCGAGGTCCATTAATGTGGACCAAAGGGCCTCGGCGATATTCTTTTCAGTGTGCATTACATCAATGTTATGAGGAAGAAGGAGATCCGGAAAGTAAGGGAGTTTCCAGAAGCATGGAATGTGTGTCCACTGGTGTTTGTCTCCATAACCCACAAAGCCATTCCCATCTGCATTGGCCACAAGAGCTTCTAGCTGAGCCTTAATGGCGTGACCATCCATGGTGGGTAGTGGTTCATGGGCATTGACAACTACATCTTTCAGGAACTTCTTTGCGTCTCTCTTGTATCTATGACCAGGTTCAAGGAACTGCCGATGTTTATCAAAACAGGAATACTTGCCACCCTTCGTCAGCCAAACGAAAGTCATAGCCTGCAAGCACACTGGGCAAGGCCACTTCCCGTGTGTACACCATCCGCAGAATATAGCACGTGCCGGTAAGTCATGGAGGGAAGTGTGGTACCAAACGAACATAGTGAAGTGCGTCTTTGCTATGGCATCGTACGTCCGTACCCCATCTTCCCAAGCAAGTAACAAATCATCCACCAACGGCTCCATGTACACACTCATATTCTTCCCCGGATATTCAGGCCCTGGAATTATCAGCGACAAGAACATGTTTTGTCGTTGCATGCAGACGCCAGGGGGAGATTCAGCGGAATGACAAACATTGGCCAACAGCTATATGTGCACGCAGACATACCATATGGGTTGAACCCATCTGTTGATAAGGCAATTGCTACACTCCTGTTTAAGCCCGCTTTGGGATGGTCAACAATGAATTTCTGCCATGCTTCACCATCATACGGATGTACCATCTTCTCAGGACGATACCTCTTCCCATCTATTGGCCATCTCATTTGTTGGGCAGATTCCTCGGTCATAAAAAGCCGTTGGATCCTAGGCAAGAATGGAAGATACCGAAGGATCTTTTTGGCCACTGTGAGCTGCGTCTTCTGACCATCACCACTGTCGACCTCAATATACCTAGAGGACTTGCACTTGAGGCAGTATTTTTCACCCTTGTGTTCTTTTCTAAATAACATGCAAACCTTTGGACAAGCATCTATCGGCTCATATTCCATCTTAAGTGAACCGAGGATTTTCTTCGACTCGTACATGTTCTTTGGCAGAAGGTGTGCCTCCGGTAGAAGGGAGCCAATAACATGCAGGAATGCATCAAAGGCATTATGCTTACATTGTACTGGCACTTGACAGCCATTAGGCGGCTAATGGAATCAAGTTGAGAAACCTTTGTATGGGCGTGGAGAGTTTTCTGTGAGGCAAACAAAGTATCATAGAACTCCTTCGTGCTCTTGTCCATCTCCCCATCTGCATCTTCGGCTGGAATTTCAGGTGCACATGCATTAGCGAATTGATCTAGCATTCTATCAGCCCCGGTATCAAAAGCTGTTGATGCCTCCTCGGTGTGCTGTCGCGCCACCTTCTTTCTCTGAGGTGCACGCTCGCCATGCAAGGTCCAACGATGATAGCCTGGCATAAACCCATTCTTGCTAAGGTGAAGACCCATATCGTCCTTTGTTTGTTTCGCTGGTTTTTGCAACGGCTGCACGGGCACCAAGTTCCAGCTACCCCATGGTTTTTATCAAATGCAATATCCAGGAACTCTAAAGTCTTAGTAATCCATTCCTCAGAGATCTGACTCGCACTAGGTCGACCGCTGTACATCCACTCACGATCCTCCATATCCACACTGATTAATGCAGACATATGTACAACGTGTTTAATTTAACAAAGAGATTCATGCATCATCAAATCAATTATTTACAAAGCTATAGATTTTACGCGTCGAATGCACTCACCTATCACTACTAGGTAAAGATAAGTCCTAATCCCACCCGAGTATGTGTAGCTTGTGTTCGTTTCCACGTCCTACTCCTATCCAAGACAGAATTTCGGCAGCACCTCCCCGCTGCTCTCCAAATACATGTCTCGACAAATGTCGAGAGGATGTGTATCCGGAGAACAACAGGGAGGCGCCACCGAAATTCTGTCTCAGATAGGAGTAGAACATGGAAACGAACACAAGCTACACATACTCGAGCTGTCCAAAAACGTGGACAATTCGAAACGGCCACGGTTATAAAAATATAGCTGTTTGTATATAAATGTATACCCTGGACAAGGTGCATACAAAAATATATACAAACATCTCTTTATATATAATGAATACCCTTGACAAGGCGTATACATAAATATACAAAGAGTTTCATCATTATTAACCATAACCCTTCCGAACGGGAGACGCCTAGGGTTACGCGACTAGTTTGGTGAGCTACAAAATAAAATACACCTACATTGGAAGATAGGAAATATATCTTTACCCTTGAAGCGTGATCGGCAATGGCTATAGGGGACGCTGCACCAAGATCCTACCCTGCGACGACGCTCCTGGGACAAATTCGATCCATGTCCTGCACAAATAAAAAACAACTACAATTAACAACTATATAGTAAAAAGTACTTATATAGTTGGAATTTTCAACAAGCAACAATCATATTCCTACACTAACCCTACAACTAACCCTAACAATTCCTACAATTCCTACAACTAACCCTAACAAACAATTTCAACAATCAACAAAACAAACTCCTAACTATAATCTGTAGCAATGAGCGGTTTAAAAAAAATTGAAATAGAAAAAAGCACCACAAGCTCACCTTTTGCTGTGTAGGAGGAGCAGGGCTGGAGGGGAGCAGGGCTGCGTAGGAGGAGCAGGGCTGGAGGGGAGCAGGGGCTCGGGCTGGAGGTCGACGACGAGCATGGGAGGATGGCCGGGTGGAGGAGAAGCTCGGGGATGGAGGAGAAGCTTGGGGAGGGCCTAGGGTTTGGGGGCTTGGAGCGGCGACGGGATTCAGAGAGGTGTGGGGGTGGGATTGGAGCAGCGGGGCGGCGGAGAAGTGGATGGCGTCGGCGGCAAGACGGCGGCGGGGCTAGAGCTAGGATTTGGGGGTGGGTTGGGGGCGGCGGCGGCGATGTGTGGGGGTTTGGGGGTGTGTGCGGAGCAAGACGGCGGCGTGAAGGGGAGCGGCGGCGGCGGCGTGGATGGGCTCGGCGAGGAGGACGACAGAGGGATAGGCGTGGGATGGGGAATTTTCTGGACCAGCCCGGACCAAATTTGGCCTAATTCACCACAAAAACGTCGCCGAGTAGGCCCTTCGCCGAGAAACAAACTCGGCGAAGGCTAAAACATCGCCGAGACATCCCTTCGCCGAGTTCCTTGCTCGGCGAAGTAATATTTAATTCAGTTAACATGCTGTAACAGCCCCAAAATTTAAGTACCAAATTTTCACTTTTGTGTTCAATGCATCATGTCATCCATGCATAATCATGTTCATCTGAATTGTTACAACTTTGCAATGGAAATGATGCTGGGTTGCTAAGCAAAGTTTACAAATTCAACTCTATATTTGTCCAGGAAGTTCCAAAGGTTCCAAAGTGAAATTTGGGCAAACTATTTTGATTTGGAAATAAAACGAAAAGAGAGTATCTCAAAATTGACTGTGAGCAATTTCTATTTTCTTTTCCTATCAAATGATTCCCAATTAATCTGGAAAAATTAGGGAAGCTTCACTTTGAGGTAAAGGCACTCCCCAAAAATTGGCATAATTTTTGGATAAGTTCACATGCCTCAAATAATTCAAATACTGTGCTGGATTTAAATTTTAGAACAGAAAAGGACCTGTTCGTAATTAATGGAGGACCTATCCGTGGTGGAGATCAAAGCTCCAGGGACCTCTTTGTAATTTTGGTCGTCTCTCTCCTTCCTCTCTGTAGCGACCAGGTCGCCGTGGCCGAGCCGCACCAGCTCGACGCCCCTGCCGCGCGACGACCACGCCGGGGCCCCCTCCTCTGCCTCACCCCTGCGAGGAGCACGCCGCACCCGAGCCCCACTTGCTTCCCTTCCCGTTCCCCTCCTCGATGCCCTTTCCCGTGCCCGCCATGGCCGTCAAGCGCGAGCTCGCCGTGCCCGTCGCCGCCGTCGCCTGAGCGCCTCCCGGACGAATCCAAGCCTACCAGCGGCTCCGCCGCGTCGCCAGCTCCGTCCACGCCGCAGGAATCGAGCCCTAAGGCCGTAGAACGCAGCCGCCGTCCATCTCCTCGCCGCGGCCATCCGCCGCTCCGCCGCTTGATTCCGGCGCCGTCGAGCCACCTCCGGCCTCGCCGAGCCTCCGTACGCGCTCGTGGTGAGTCCCTGCACCTCTCCGTGCCCTTCCCCCTCCCTCTCAAGCCCTAGCTCGCCGTAGCCCCACCGTAGCCGTGCGCCACCGTAGCGCGCGACCGTGCTGTGCTTGGGCTGCCGTTTCTCTCGTGTCGAACCGGAGACTCCGGCCCAACTCCGGCCCAACTCCGGACTGCGTCCAGTGGCTGCCGAAATGGGCTGAGATTTTGCTGGACCGGAAACTCCGGCCCATAATCACTTCTGGACCGGAATTTCCGGCCTGTGCAGAAAATTGTAGCATTTTTCCTTTTTCCTTTCCCTCTCGATAGTACCTGTCCCGCTTCCCCCTCCCGCGTGTAGAGTATCGAACTCCGATGATTCCAGTATACCCTCCCCTCCCTCGAGTCGGGTACTTAAATTATTTTCATCGTTGGAATTAATTAATTAAAAGAATAATTCAAAAAGGAGGAAATTCTAAAATTAATAACTTTTCACCGGGACCTCAGAAAAATGTGTTCGTTATATCAAAATGCTCAGAACAACATGAGTGATCCAAAATCTTCATCGTCATGCATCATCGATCACAATTACAATAATGTGCTCTAGTAGTAATGTTACTCATTACGTTTTAATATGGGGTTTATTCCAAATAATGCACTAAATATAACGGGGACCCCATTTAACTTGTTGATCCTGTTCAATGCCTTTAGGTTGCTTTTAAAATGTCATATCATCATCCTTGTATGCCTTGCACAATTGTCATGTGTTGATTGCTCTTCCGGTGTTTCTTTTTGTGCATCGGTAGATCAAGGAGGTGAAGTGCCACCCCCGTCTTGTGACGATCCGTACTACCAGCCGTATCATCAAGGCAAGCGTAATCCCCCCTCTGAGCATATCTTATCCTATGTTTCCGCAAATATTTTCTCCACTATAATATTGCATGCGGTTCTAAATGTCAACTTTTGTCGGAGTAGAGTATCCTATAGTTGCATTAATTTCCCTATGCCAATATCTGTTTCCCCTCCTATTATCCATAGGTTTGTGTTGTTGGCCGAGATGCTTATAAATGCTATGTGATGCTTAGCCATGCCTAGTTATATGCATAGCTGTACGATGGATATATGTACTGTTGGAAACAGGTGTGAAATGTTGAGATGAAGGTGGAGAAATGTGGTGACATGTGATAAGATGCTAAAAAGGTGGGGATGAGAGGCCACTGTGGTAGTGGTGTTTTGTCTCGTTCTCGCCGCCTAGGTGCGAGTTCTTTACCTCCCGAACCAAGACTGAGCGTGCAACCATGCGTGAGGCCTATGCATTCGCAGTGCAGGAACCCTCATAGACTAAATAACTCGAGCGGGGCTAGCCAGGGTCCTCTAGTTTGAGCTTCCATTTGCGCGTGCGTGAGTTGGTGGCTGAGATCTGAGATGAGGATGGTGGTGTTAGGAAAATGAGTGGCTGTGGGGCGGGGTGTTGTGATCCTGGCAGTCCTACCGCCACTGATGATCCTGGAAAGTCCTTAACGAGGGAGAAGTCGACACCGCTCCCACCCAGCCGGTTCTCCAAGGAAGAGAGCTAAAAGCTAGGTAATGGGCCGGACGGTACGCGTGGCAAACATTGTACACCCCTGCAGGGTTAAATCTTTTCGAAAAGCCGTGTCCACGGTTAAGGACAACTTGGGAAAGGACGATAAGATCATAGAATAACGTTAACGGAATGATTAAAAACTGGTTACTAGAGGTACCACTCAAGATTGTAAGGTGAGCTTCCTCGAGGGTGATTCGGGGAGGTGCCTTTGTTGAAACAGGTACAGTGGTTGATGATGAAAGGTGATGAAAGAAAGAGCTACTCCTTACCTCTTTTGAAAATTTTCTGAATAGTCGATGCCTTCGAGTTATGTTTTTCATAAACAAAATCAGCTTTATGCAAAACAGCCATATAACTTTGAAAGCCTCATCGAGCTAATGCTCTATATATAATCTTGCGAGTTCGTCGAACTCAACGTCGTTTGTTTTGTTTCAGAGGAGGACTTCACCGACCTCGAAGGTGGGTTCTTTGTGGACGTCGACGAGTAGTCTGGGGTTCCCAGGTGGCAGCTTGGGACATCCTGGAACAGCTGGCGTTGTGATGTTTATCTGTAGGCCTCTTAGGCCATATTTTGGTTCTTGTTGTTTAGAACAACCTACTTTGCTTCCGCTTGATGTAATGTTGGGTCTGTGACCTCTGGTTGTCATTTGCTATCTTTCTCTGTATAAGAGTTGAACTATATGATTTGTGTCGTAGAGTCTGTGATGTGCCAGTTGTTCCACAAGTCTTGATCTTACTATTATGCTTTGATAGTTGTGCCTGTGTTAAGGCATCAATCGGGGTGTTGCGTTGTCTGGAGTGAGGTGTACCCAGCAACGCCTGCCAAAGGTTTTGGCCGGGGATTGGTAAACCCGTAACCTCCGGTTGTATCGCTTAACGGTGACACACAGCATCACTGTATAGCAGTCGGGTCGGGGCGCCACACATGCTTCAAATAAATTTGGTAATTCAGATATATTTTTAATTATATTTAAAACCTCCCACCACACTCTAACACATATGATAGTGCACCACCTAGTTTTTGGTGTGATTCCGACGCTCCGCGGCCCCCGGTTCCGTCGAAACCCCCACTGTTGACCGGAAGTAAACCGTGTCGTCTACCCCTTCCACGGGCGTGGAAAGGGGGTAGCTACAAGGACTTTTATACTTGGTTGTGTTTGGTTAGGTCATATGAACATTTGGAACCCATTTTGTCCCATGTTTTCACATGGTTCCATCCGTTCCACCCGAAATGGGAGTTTCCACCTAGAAGAGCGTAACCTTCATGTCGGATAAGTGTGGTGTGTGAAGCCGGTGACACCTCGGAGTCTCATGTTGGCTCTTGAAACCTCCCACCACACTCTAACACATATGATAGTGCACCACCTAGTTTTTGGTGTGATTCCGACGCTCCGCGGCCCCCGGTTCCGTCGAAACCCCCCCACAGTTGACCGGAAGTCAACCGTGTCGTCTACCCCTTCCACGGGCGTCGAAAGGGGTAGCTACAAGGACTTTTATACTTGGTTGTGTTTGGTTACGTCATATGAACATTTGGAACCCATTTTGGCCCCATGTTTTCACATGGTTCCATCCGTTCCACCCGAAATGGGAGTTTCCACCTAGAAGAGCATAACCTTCGTGTCGGATAAGTGTGGTGTGTGAAGTCGGTCACACCTCGGAGTCTCATGTTGGCTCTTCAAACCTCCCACCACACTCTAACACATATGATAGTGCACCACCTAGTTTTTGGTGTGATTCCGACGCTCCGCGGCCCTCGGTTCCGTCAAAACACCCCCACAGTTGACCGGAAGTCAACCGTGTCGTCTACCCCTTCCACGGGTGTCGAAAGGGAGTAGCTACAAGCTCTTTTATACTTGGTTGTGTTTGGTTAGGTCATATGAACATTTGGAACCCATTTTGGCCCCATGTTTTCACATAGTTCCATCCGTTCCACCCGAAATGGGAGTTTCCACCTAGAAGAGCATAACCTTCGTGTCGGATAAGTGTAGTGTGTGAAGCCGGTCACACCTTGGAGTCTCATGTTGGCTGTTCAAACCTCCCACCACACTCTAACACATATGATAGTGCACCACCTAGTTTTTGTTGTGATTCTGACGCTCCGCGGCCCCCGGTTCCGTCGAAACCCCCCACAGTTGACCGGAAGTCAACCGTGTCGTCTACCCCTTCCACGGGCGTCGAAAGGGGGTAGCTACAAGGAATTTTATACTTGGTTGTGTTTGGTTAGGTCATATGAACATTTGGAACCCATTTTGGCCCCATGTTTTCACATGGTTCCATCTGTTCACTAGTACAGAACGACACATCGGATACCCCTCTATGGAAACGGCAGGAGTTAGGCGACGGAGAATCGAGCCTTCCACGCGGAAAAAGCCGCCCGCGAGGGCTATCCTCCCGCGACCCGCGACACATCGGCAACGGTTGTGCTTTCCGCAACCGTTTGCTTTATATGAGCAACAGACATATTTTCGTGTCCGTATGCATTATTTTCATTATTGTAAACGGTTAATATGGATGACCGTATCCGATGATTCCATCCAGACCTAACGCTATGAGTGGTGTCGAGTTAGCCAGCTGCGGAGATTCTCATAAGACTGAAAGATAGGAGCGGCGGCGGCGAGGGCGGACGCGGAGTCCAGATCTTACATCTGTGCTGCGGGCGTCGATAGGCAGCGCGTTGGTTGCCGGCATCCAGAGGCAGCGCGTTGGTTGCCGGCGTCGAGAGGCAGCGCGTTGGTTGCCGGCGTCGAGAGGCAGCGCAGGGAAGCTTGGGCCCGATTCCATAGCTACTGGGGCGGTGGTATAACCCGAAAACCTACTACTTATTTTTTTAATTATTTTGATTTAGGAGCGCGGAGTATAAATCTTACATATGTAGTTTGCCATTTTACTAGATGGTTCTTGATCGAGCTTGGATGTACGGTGGTCGCACGAGTCCTGAATTCTCACAAGGTGTGGTTGAATTCTTGGACCGGGCTTCGCAACACATGCTAGAAAATAATGAACCGAAGATGTTTTGTCCTTGTCTTACCTGTAAGAATGAAGTCTTGTGGCCTATAAGACAAACGATAGAAGAACACATTATTTTGAGGGGATTTATGGAATCGTACACATGTTGGTCAAAACACAGTGAACAACAACCAGCAATCTTTGCCGACAACCGTGATGATTTGAGCAACGATAATCATGAAGTCAATGCCAGAGATGGTTTGGGCAACGCTGATGATGATGTGTGTGAGGACCCCGGATTAACTATCCGAGATACTCGTTATGTTTCCTGCAACAATCCCATGATCAGTCTGTTGTTGCACATAACTCGAATTGGCATCACAGAACACCCATAAATATCGAATAAATTTACTTACTTGATTGAAGTCATAACTTCAACAGGTACTTGCAGCGGAAATCACCAAACAACGTGGAGCCCAAGTCACTTGCCAACCCTACAGGCAGCTGACTGGGAAGCGCCCTAGTTTGCATTGACGTCATCGATCTCTCGGTCTTCAGCATACTTCTTCTTGAACTCTGGACATGGGAATATCCAGGGACACAGCCATGAGTACATTTAAGTACTCGCAAACTACCCCCGACATGAGCATGCAACAGCACCCTTTTAATTTTCAAACTTTTATTTATTTTAAAACATCTCTATATCTTTATTGAAAAGAAAAGAAGGCTTTGAGAACTTTTTCCCATAAATCTATCTTTGTAAGAATTCTCTTTTAAAACTTTTTCCCGAAAATACATCTTTGTTGAAAAAGGTAAGAAGTCTCTTTAATAAACATTTTCCCTGAAAATCACCATTTGTTTATTTTTCCAAAACTCCTCCTTTTCCGACCAAACTATTCTTGGTCAAATCATTTTTCCAACAACCTTATACCAACCCCTTGGTATAGTTGCATAAAACATTTTCCACTTTCAGGACACAAAACTTTGCACTTCTCGATCAAAGCCCCTCAGGGTACTCTTCTTTTCCAGTAACCTCATACCGACTCATCGGTATAGCTGCACAAATACAACATCTCCATTTTCCTTTTAAATCTTAAACATTTCCAAAACTTGCACATGGTCAGAGGACAGCCTCCCAACTGTCCATATCCGAGGACTCGGCTATTCGAATAGTTTTACCCTCTGCAGAGGTAGCACGCTTTTTATCCCACACCCATCCGGTAACTCATCGTGTCAGCCACGTCCCGCCATACCAGGTGTATGCGAAGTTGAGCCACCGACCCTAGCCTCTCCTTTGCTCATGCTAGTATAGGATCCTACCCATATGATAATTCCCACCACACTCAGTCCGGTCCCCGTCGGCAACCCTAAGTGTGAGGACTCATATGTTTTTCCCGGCGACCACATTTATGAAGTCTTCAATCCTCCTCCTTATCTTTCCATAGAGTTTGAGCGAGGACCCAGGTCAGGGGAGTTCACAAACCATCCCCTCACGCATAACGGAGTCATCTCCGTCGATGAGGTATCCCATACTAATAAGAGCAAATTATATGACTAAGCCCCGTTCCCATATGGGGGTAAATGTGGTCGCACAGATTATCGGCTGGTCGTCGTAGTACAAAGACACAATGTGCATTTTTCATAAACATCACCATTCTCCATTTCTCCACTTCAACACCGACATCTCGGTATTCCACAACCTCTCAAGTATTTTCAAAGGAGTTTTGAGTAAACAATATTTTTCCCATCCTATAGTTTGGAAAAGAAATTCCCGCTAATATCTCCATATAGGGTGTCAAAATAATATACTTGTATTTTGGAAAAGGGTTTTCAAAATCATATCTTTTGTGGCAAACACCACATAAATCACTTATGCTCTTTATAAGTAAAACATGTGAATCAAAATAGATGTATGTAGATGCAAGCTCAGAGAATAGCTTGCCTGATTTCAGCATGATGTTCCTGGACTTCTCCTCATTGATCAAAGAAATAAACTCTCATCGTTCTCCGATAAATCCTTTCCAAATACCACCCCGGTAGCGTTTATCTCTAGCGTCGCAACATGAAAATAAAACAACACGCAATAAGTAAACCAAATCACAAGTGGTATACAAACAAGTAATCACACCACAAACATCAAACTAAACATTCAAGCAACAACTAAGATCTACATTTACAAGGGCATTATACTAATCGGGAGTATAACACCATACACATGCCAAAACAAGAGGGCACAAAGACATCCCCAATTAGAGGTACTTTCTCTAATCAGGAAATACTTCAGACAAAAGTTAAACCACCAATTAATCTTGGTAATTCAACTTAAATGCAACCAAGCTTAACAAGCAAGGCAACATACTAATCACACAAAATAATCTAACTTTAAAACAAACGAGCATAGCAATTCCTAATTACTAGGAGAAGGCTACATAGGGAATAAAACCCTAACAAACACATACCTCCCAAGTAGCTCTCCTAACATGCTAGCAAAATAAGGAAGCACACCACAACAGTGGGTTACCACCCTACATATGCTAGGAAACACATTTGTAATACTAAAATTATAACACAACAATTAAATAAAAGCCTAACAAAAATAGGCAGAAAATGCCTAAACCTTATAATTAGCACTACAGTCAATCAATGACTCCTAAATTCAAACCAATTTAGGGAGATGTTCCCCTACACATATAGAAGACAAGCCAATTGGATTTACTCCAAAATTCATCTCCTAAAAATCTACAAAAATCTTCAAAGAGCTACTGATGTGTTTTTAAGAATGAATAGAACTTTTGTTTTAGGTTTCATTTTCAAGCAAGGCCAACAGATCTGGAAAGGTAGCATCTCCACCAACCCGGAGAATTTTAGTTTGCAATATTTGGATACATAAAACGCTAGATATTAAATATTTAGTGAAAAAGGATCTTTTTACAAGATTTAATGTAGACAGCAGCTAAAAATATATTTTTGCAAACAGCCTGTTCTACCTAATTAAGAAAACACACAGGAACACTACAAAATTTGAATCACTCAAATACCTATCATAGATTTACCACAAAACAATTAAAACTACACTGCAGAAATCACAGGAACTAAAACAAGAAAATAGACCTATTAAAAAAAAACACAGACGGGCCAGATCTGGAGCCGGGCCAAGCAGCACCGTGCTGGGCCGGCCCGTTGCGCTGGCGAAGAGGTACGCCCTCTTCTTCTTCCTCCCGAACAGGCACAGAGGCGCGGGGCGAGCTGGAAGCACGGCGAGGTCGGCGTCGGTGGCCCTGGTGTTCCTGGACGAAATGGAGATGTCTACGAGTTAGCTAGCGACGAGGGGATCTCGGAGAAACAATAATGGCGGGGAATGGGGGTCTGTGCAGCCCGCGAGCTTGCTCGACGTCCGGCGGCCGGGGATGAAGAAGAAGAAGATGCTCCGCTCGATTCTCTGCTTCCCGCGTCGATTCCCTGGACGAGGATGGAGAGGACGTCGAGGCGGAGAGGATGGTGGTCTTCGATCTGCTTTTGGAGCCCTGGAACGGCGGCGATGCTCGACGGCGGCCCGAGCTAGGGTTCGGTGAGGCAGAGGAAAGGAGAGGAGCAGAGAGAGCAGGGGGCGAGGTGAGTGAGTGCTGGAGGAGTAGAGGAGCATCTGGGGGGGGGGGGCCTCTTTCTTCTCCTCGCAGGGCAACGCAAGAGGGGGGGGGGTCCGAGCAGTGCGACGCACGGGAGAGGTGCACGGCGGCAGGGCAGGAGGGAGAGCAGAGCGCTGGGGGGGGGGTCCGGGCGGCGAGCTACGGGCGGGCGACAACAGCGACGGCGAGGAGGGGGGCCTGGGTGAGCTCGGCGGCAGGAGGACGACACGGCGACGGCGGCCACTGCTGCTACAGGGAAGGAGATGAAGGTTTCGCAGATAACCCCCTGGACTTCTTTTCCTATTTGCACTTAGGTCCTTTTCTCCTTTTTCTTTTAATTCTTTTAAAACCAGAAGCTTTTCAGGGATTTAATTGAGGCACTTAAACATTTTTAAAAATTCTGAGAAAATTCATGTAGCCTCCCATATACATGTAGAAGCTCCACAAAAATTGGCTTTTGAAAATAAAATGTTTTGAACCATTTTTGTTCATAGGATTTAAATAAATGATTTTTGGTAAAACTAAATTAACATTTCTTTAATATTTTTAAACAAGTGATAAAATATTGTTTTGAACTTTTGGAACTTTCTTGACAAATATGGTAACTTCAATTAAGTTATATTTTCATGGAGAAAATATTGGTTTGAAAGAAACAGAGAAATTGAGAGGAATAATTTATTAAGATCATTTATTTATCATGATCTTAATTTCCTTTTGTTAAATACTTTGAGAGTTTTGTTTAAAATTGAAAAGTATGTTTACTTGAGGAGGGAGTGAGATGGGGTTGAAATGATTATTATTTCATCTCATTCCTAGAATAAGGAAATATAATTGTTTTCATAAAATAGAGGAATAGAGATAGAGGGAAATTAAATAAGATCATTTCCCTTAATTTAGGATTTCAACTTAGGTGTGAATAATTCTAGAGGGTTTGTTTTTATTCAAGTCACATACCAAATTTGTTGTCAAGTGTGTCTTATTCTAGTATTAATCACAACTGAGGAATTACCCTCACAAGCAACAAACACAATCAGATCAGCATCACAACCAAGATCACACAAATCAAACCACATGAATTAATCACACCACCATTTCCATGATTAACAATACTATCTTGTAAAAATGATCACACTCAATTATGACAAGATGATGTTTGAGGAATATCTCAATTCATAACTTAATAGTTTTCAAAGGTTTGATAAAGAGACATATGTGGGGTAATATATTTCCCACTAGTGTTATTTCAATATGGAGTGGAAAAATAGAGTTTATAAAATGGGAGTTGCATACACATGCAAAATAGCAAGGTTGAAATATAGATAGGAGATGCATATAGATCTCCATACTTTTGGAAACACATAATTTTGGAAGTACTTTTACTTTCTCAAATAATGGGTATTGATTTTGGGTTGTTGACAACCAAGTATCATTTGAAATGGAGTTGGCCAAAATAAGAATGGAAAAGATACATGGAATATTTTTCTTGTCATGACATGATCACCAAAGTTAAATATATTTTTATATTGGTTGCGTCTTATTTTTACTAGTCAAACAATTTAAACAACAAGTCACACTAGGTCCAAACATAGCAATGGGAAGGAAAACACAATCATCAGTGAAACATTTCAAAAAGTTTTTGTTGGTTCTGAATTTTGGGTCTTGTAAAACTAAGTTTTTCTTAGTTCCAAAATTTGGGATGTGACAGCTCTTCCCCCCTTAAAATAAATCTCGTCCTCGAGATTTGCCCGGTGGTAACAGGGGAGTACGAGGGCACGGGTTTTGGGCTGACTATACTTCCGAGGTCGTTGCTTCTTCAGCGAGATCGCCATGTGAGATCTTGATAAATTGATGTTGCGAGGCTTGCTCTGTCGATAAACTTCTGTGCTGAGTTCAGATCCTTGGCGATGTGGTTGACTTGATGATCGAGACTGATGGATAATCGTGGTTGGCTGTTTTCCAGATACTACAAGACTAAGGCGCAAGGAGCTAATTATTAACACCTTCTTGTATACCTATTGCAGGTCTTCCCCCCTTAAAAAGGGGTTTTGAAGGGTCATCCTGAAGGTTGCGGCTGGAGTTGACTTGGAGGCATTGTTCTTCTTGGGTGGCTTGACGATCTTCGTCTTGGGTGTCGCGCCTTGGTGCTTGGGGTTGGTGCAGATATCACTTCCAGATATTTTCTCCTTACGAGGGTCACAGATGGGGACGCGTTGTTCTCAGGATGCGTCAAGCTTGGGTACTTGACTCTCTCCGATTTCTAGTTAGAAAAAGGATAATAAAAACTTCTATTTGAATCTCAGCTTGCTTGGTGGTTGGTGTCGTCCATAGCAGGTGTTTCCGGCGTTTGATTCTTCTGGGTATTCTGTCGGTTATTTGTCTTCACCTTTGTCCTTCTTCAGCTGAGTAAAGGAGGAACTTCATTGTCGACTTCCTTGGTTCTTGAGCTTCACGAAGCTTTGGTAAGAAGAGAATTTTGAGGTTACTGTGTGCTGCCGACAAGGCGTGATTGTGAACACACAAACAGAGAATTCACCAACAAACAATACACAAGCAGAGTACACACAAGCAAAGAGCACACAAGGTACATCTAGTACCAAAGGACGTCTAATACTCGTGGTAGTCGGGTATTACACCCAAGGTTCCTATCAGGTTTATCCTATGGTCTCGGTTAAACATAGTTGGTGAAGTCTTCACTTTGTCACCTTAGGCTTCAGCAGGAAAAATTGAGATTGTCGAGGTAGTAACTGAGTGGAATTGTTGATATTGAGTTGAGGTCTTCGAGGTCTCTTGCTTTGTTGATATTGACGATCTTGGTATTTGCAGATCAATCACCTTGAGGCTGAATGTTGAATATTTGATATGAAAGCTTCTTCTTGTAGGTGCTAGCTAATTATGTCTCACTTGGGTTCATCGTCAAGTATTTTGAACAGGTAAGAGGGAGTAGAGAAATCCTTAGAAAATCTTAAATAGAGGGATGAGTCTCGGAAATATTTGAGAAGGTGAGAAGAGTGGAAGCTATTTTCTTGGGCTTCCTTAGATAAAAATATGTTTTTGGTAACAATATATTTTTAACAAAATATTTCTTTCCTAACTAACGTCCATGCTAACTAAGGTCTGTTACAGTCAGGATGGCTCTGATACCAAGTCTGTGAGGACCCCGGATTAACTATCCGAGATACTCGTTATGTTTCCTGCAACAATCCCATGATCAGTCTGTTGTTGCACATAACTCGAATTGGCATCACAGAACACCCATAAATATCGAATAAATTTACTTACTTGATTGAAGTCATAACTTCAACAGGTACTTGCAGCGGAAATCACCAAACAACGTGGAGCCCAAGTCACTTGCCAACCCTACAGGCAGCTGACTGGGAAGCGCCCTAGTTTGCATTGACGTCATCGATCTCTCGGTCTTCAGCATACTTCTTCTTGAACTCTGGACATGGGAATATCCAGGGACACAGCCATGAGTACATTTAAGTACTCGCAAACTACCCCCGACATGAGCATGCAACAGCACCCTTTTAATTTTCAAACTTTTATTTATTTTAAAACATCTCTATATCTTTATTGAAAAGAAAAGAAGGCTTTGAGAACTTTTTCCCATAAATCTATCTTTGTAAGAATTTCTTTTAAAACTTTTTCCCGAAAATACATCTTTGTTGAAAAAGGTAAGAAGTCTCTTTAATAAACATTTTCCCTGAAAATCACCATTTGTTTATTTTTCCAAAACTCCTCCTTTTCCGACCAAACTATTCTTGGTCAAATCATTTTTCCAACAACCTTATACCAACCCCTTGGTATAGTTGCATAAAACATTTTCCACTTTCAGGACACAAAACTTTGCACTTCTCGATCAAAGCCCCTCAGGGTACTCTTCTTTTCCAGTAACCTCATACCGACTCATCGGTATAGCTGCACAAATACAACATCTCCATTTTCCTTTTAAATCTTAAACATTTCCAAAACTTGCACATGGTCAGAGGACAGCCTCCCAACTGTCCATATCCGAGGACTCGGCTATTCGAATAGTTTTACCCTCTGCAGAGGTAGCACGCTTTTTTCCCACACCCATCCGGTAACTCATCGTGTCAGCCACGTCCCGCCATACAGGTGTATGCGAAGTTGAGCCACCGACCCTAGCCTCTCCTTTGCTCATGCTAGTATAGGACCCTACCCATATGATAATTCCCACCGACACTCAGTCCGGTCCCCGTCGGCAACCCAAGTGTGAGGACTCATATGTTTTTCCCGGCGACCACATTTATGAAGTCTTCAATCCTCCTCCTTATCTTTCCATAGAGTTTGAGCGAGGACCCAGGTCAGGGGAGTTCACAAACCATCCCCTCACGCATAACGGAGTCATCTCCGTCGATGAGGTATCCCATACTAATAAGAGCAAATTATATGACTAAGCCCCGTTCCCATATGGGGGTAAATGTGGTCGCACAGATTATCGGCTGGTCGTCGTAGTACAAAGACACAATGTGCATTTTTCATAAACATCACCATTCTCCATTTCTCCACTTCAACACCGACATCTCGGTATTCCACAACCTCTCAAGTATTTTCAAAGGAGTTTTGAGTAAACAATATTTTTCCCATCCTATAGTTTGGAAAAGAAATTCCCGCTAATATCTCCATATAGGGTGTCAAAATAATATACTTGTATTTTGGAAAAGGGTTTTCAAAATCATATCTTTTGTGGCAAACACCACATAAATCACTTATGCTCTTTATAAGTAAAACATGTGAATCAAAATAGATGTATGTAGATGCAAGCTCAGAGAATAGCTTGCCTGATTTCAGCATGATGTTCCTGGACTTCTCCTCATTGATCAAAGAAATAAACTCTCATCGTTCTCCGATAAATCCTTTCCAAATACCACCCCGGTAGCGTTTATCTCTAGCGTCGCAACATGAAAATAAAACAACACGCAATAAGTAAACCAAATCACAAGTGGTATACAAACAAGTAATCACACCACAAACATCAAACTAAACATTCAAGCAACAACTAAGATCTACATTTACAAGGGCATTATACTAATCGGGAGTATAACACCATACACATGCCAAAACAAGAGGGCACAAAGACATCCCCAATTAGAGGTACTTTCTCTAATCAGGAAATACTTCAGACAAAAGTTAAACCACCAATTAATCTTGGTAATTCAACTTAAATGCAACCAAGCTTAACAAGCAAGGCAACATACTAATCACACAAAATAATCTAACTTTAAAACAAACGAGCATAGCAATTCCTAATTACTAGGAGAAGGCTACATAGGGAATAAAACCCTAACAAACACATACCTCCCAAGTAGCTCTCCTAACATGCTAGCAAAATAAGGAAGCACACCACAACAGTGGGTTACCACCCTACATATGCTAGGAAACACATTTGTAATACTAAAATTATAACACAACAATTAAATAAAAGCCTAACAAAATAGGCAGAAAATGCCTAAACCTTATAATTAGCACTACAGTCAATCAATGACTCCTAAATTCAAACCAATTTAGGGAGATGTTCCCTACACATATAGAAGACAAGCCAATTGGATTTACTCCAAAATTCATCTCCTAAAAATCTACAAAAATCTTCAAAGAGCTACTGATGTGTTTTTAAGAATGAATAGAACTTTTGTTTTAGGTTTCATTTTCAAGCAAGGCCAACAGATCTGGAAAGGTAGCATCTCCACCTACCCAGAGAATTTTAGTTTGCAATATTTGGATACATAAAACTCTAGATATTAAATATTTAGTGAAAAAGGATCTTTTTACAAGATTTAATGTAGACAGCAGCTAAAAATATATTTTTGCAAACAGCCTGTTCTACCTAATTAAGAAAACACACAGGAACACTACAAAATTTGAATCACTCAAATACCTATCATAGATTTACCACAAAACAATTAAAACTACACTGCAGAAATCACGGGAACTAAAACAAGAAAATAGACCTATTAAAAAAAAAACACAGACGGGCCAGATCTGGAGCCGGGCCAAGCAGCACCGTGCTGGGCCGGCCCGTTGCGCTGGCGAAGAGGTACGCCCTCTTCTTCTTCCTCCCGAACAGGCACAGAGGCGCGGGGCGAGCTGGAAGCACGGCGAGGTCGGCGTCGGCGGCCCCGGTGTTCCTGGACGAAATGGAGATGTCTACGAGTTAGCTAGCGACGAGGGGATCTCGGAGAAACAATAATGGCGGGGAATGGGGGTCTGTGCAGCCCGCGAGCTTGCTCGACGTCCGGCGGCCGGGGATGAAGAAGAAGAAGATGCTCCGCTCGATTCTCTGCTTCCCGCGTCGATTCCCTGGACGAGGATGGAGAGGACGTCGAGGCGGAGAGGATGGTGGTCTTTGATCTGCTTTTGGAGCCCTGGAACGGCGGCGATGCTCGACGGCGGCCCGAGCTAGGGTTCGGTGAGGCAGAGGAAAGGAGAGGAGCAGAGAGAGCAGGGGGCGAGGTGAGTGAGTGCTGGAGGAGTAGAGGAGCATCTGGGGGGGCCTCTTTCTTCTCCTCGCAGGGCAACGCAAGAGGGGGGGGGGGTCCGGGCAGTGCGACGCACGGGAGAGGTGCACGGCGGCAGGGCAGGAGGGAGAGCAGAGCGCTGGGGGGGGGGGGTCCGGGCGGCGAGCTACGGGCGGGCGACAACAGCGACGGCGAGGAGGGGGGCCTGGGTGAGCTCGGCGGCAGGAGGACGGCACGGCGACGGCGGCCACTGCTGCTACAGGGAAGGAGATGAAGGTTTCGCAGATAACCCCCTGGACTTCTTTTCCTATTTGCACTTAGGTCCTTTTCTCCTTTTTCTTTTAATTCTTTTAAAACCAGAAGCTTTTCAGGGATTTAATTGAGGCACTTAAACATTTTTAAAAATTCTGAGAAAATTCATGTAGCCTCCCATATACATGTAGAAGCTCCACAAAAATTGGCTTTTGAAAATAAAATGTTTTGAACCATTTTTGTTCATAGGATTTAAATAAATGATTTTTGGTAAAACTAAATTAACATTTCTTTAATATTTTTAAACAAGCGATAAAATATTGTTTTGAACTTTTGGAACTTCCTTGACAAATATGGTAACTTCAATTAAGTTATATTTTCATGGAGAAAATATTGGTTTGAAAGAAACAGAGAAATTGAGAGGAATAATTTATTAAGATCATTTATTTATCATGATCTTAATTTCCTTTTGTTAAATACTTTGAGAGTTTTGTTTAAAATTGAAAAGTATGTTTACTTGAGGAGGGAGTGAGATGGGGTTGAAATGATTATTATTTCATCTCATTCCTAGAATAAGGAAATATAATTGTTTTCATAAAATAGAGGAATAGAGATAGAGGGAAATTAAATAAGATCATTTCCCTTAATTTAGGATTTCAACTTAGGTGTGAATAATTCTAGACGGTTTGTTTTTATTCAAGTCACATACCAAATTTGTTGTCAAGTGTGTCTTATTCTAGTATTAATCACAACTGAGGAATTACCCTCACAAGCAACAAACACAATCAGATCAGCATCACAACCAAGATCACACAAATCAAACCACATGAATTAATCACACCACCATTTCCATGATTAACAATACTATCTTGTAAAAATGGTCACACTCAATTTTGACAAGATGATGTTTGAGGAATATCTCAATTCATAACTTAATAGTTTTCAAAGGTTTGATAAAGAGACATATGTGGGGTAATATATTTCCCACTAGTGTTATTTCAATATGGAGTGAAAAAATAGAGTTTATAAAATGGGAGTTGCATACACATGCAAAATAGCAAGGTTGAAATATAGATAGGAGATCCATATAGATCTCCATACTTTTGGAAACACATAATTTTGGAAGTACTTTTACTTTCTCAAATAATGGGTATTGATTTTGGGTTGTTGACAACCAAGTATCATTTGAAATGGAGTTGGCCAAAATAAGAATGGAAAAGATACATGGAATATTTTTCTTGTCATGACATGATCACCAAAGTTAAATATATTTTTATATTGGTTGCGTCTTATTTTTACTAGTCAAACAATTTAAACAACAAGTCACACTAGGTCCAAACATAGCAATGGGAAGGAAAACACAATCATCAGTGAAACATTTCAAAAAGTTTTTGTTGGTTCTGAATTTTGGGTCTTGTGAAACTAAGTTTTTCTTAGTTCCAAAATTTGGGATGTGACAATGTGCATCCAGATGAAACCAGAGCCGATGGTCCACAAAAAAAACCTAGAACAGATGATCAATGATTTGGAGAATAATATGGAAGGTAATGCTGAGATAAAGAATTTCCTCTATCAGTCGGCGGACTCGAAGAAACCTCTGTATCCGGAATGCAAGCTCAGCAAGTTGGATGCGACACTAGAATTGTTGAAATACAAGTCAGAGAGTAGTACATCCGATGTGAGCTTCACAAAGCTGTTAAAACTTGTCGCATTATTACTTCCACCTGGAAATGACTTGCCAGCGAACACTTACCATGCCAAGAGGGTGATCTGCCCCATTCCAGCCGAGTACGTGAAGATACACGCTTGTAAGAATGATTGTATTCTCTACGAGGGGAAAATGAAAATATGCGGCGTTGTCCCATATGTAACTTTCCTCGTTACAAACGCAACCTAGCAAAAGACAGAGACAAGGGCGAGGATGAGGTCACAACGGGAGTCCCTTACAAGGTTGTGTGGTATTTGCCAATAATACCCAGATTGAAGCGTATGTATGCAGACCCAAAGCAGTCAGAGATGATGCGTTGGCATGCGATAAAAGGAAAAAAGATGGACTGCTCAGACACCCGGCTGATGGACCACAGTGGAGGCTTATCGATTATGAGTTCCCAGACTTTGGCAGGGACCCCAGAAATGTAAGGTTTGCACTAAGTACAGATGGAATGAATCCTTTTGGCAGCATGAGCAGCAGACATAGCACTTGGCCAGTTCTTTTAGCAATGTATAACCTTCCTCCTTGGTTGTGCATGAAGAAGAGGTATATCATGATGTCAATGCTTATTCAAGGACCAAAACAACCTGGGAATGACATTGATGTTTACTTGAGTTTACTTGTCGAAGAACTACAAGTACTGTGGGATGGGGTAAGAATGTATGATGCGTTCAAGAGAGAACAGTTTGATCTCAGAGCAATGTTGTTTCTGACCATTCAAGATTATCCTGCACTTGCGAACTTGTCAGGGCAGAGTTTGAAGGGATCCATTGCATGTGTCACTTGCAAAGAGAGAACAAAAAGTCTTTGGCTGCCGAATTCAAGGAAGACAGTGTACATGCGGCACCGAAGGTTTTTGGCAAAGAATCACCCGTATCGTAGATTGAAGGCCCGTTCGATAATACGATTGAGACCGATGACACGCCAGAACCATTTTCAGGAGCGGATGTCGATGACCAGACGAAGGATGTACACACTATTTTTGGTAAGGGGAAGAAACCCAGTCTCGTGAGAAGGCAGTGTGGAAGAAAAGATCGGTTTTCTGGGCATTGAAGTATTGGGCATATCTGGACGTTCAACATTGCATCGATGTCATGCATGTCGAGAAAAACGTAACTGAAAGCGTTCTTGGATGTGTAATGAATAACAAGGATAAAACGAAGGATGGTATGAATTCACGGCTGGATATTCTTGCATTGAAATATAAAAGGAAAAAGTTGAAGCCACAAGAGAAGCCTAATGGGCAGTGGTACCTCCCACCTGCTTGCTACCAGTTATCGAAGGAAGAGTTAAAGGAGTTCTTGCAATTCTTGTATGATATGAAAGTTCCGTCAGCATACTGCGCAAACATCAGGACTCTGGTGTCGTTTGAAGAAAAGAAACTGATGGGGATGAAGTCACATGACTGCCATGTGATGATAACACAGATGCTCCCTGTGGCAATTAGAAATATGTTGCCTAAACCCGTTCGAGAGGCTCTCATGAGGTTATGTGATTTTTTCAACGCTATATACCAGAAGGTAATAGATCCATTCAAATTAGACAGATTGCAAGCAGATGTTGTGAAGACTATCTGCCAGCTGGAGATGTTCTTCCCCCCTTCGTTTTTCGACGTAATGGTCCATCTAATTGTACACATTGTTTATGAGATAAAGCAATGTGGTCCATGTAACACCCAGAATTATAATCAGTAATATTATTCCAAAAATGTGGGCCAACAAAAACTTTTGTTGATTATTATGTGTTGTTTGCAAATTGTTGCTTGTGGTAATTAATTCTTGTTGCTTGTGTTGCTTGTTTGTTTGAATTAACAAGTTGAAATACACAAAAGCAAAAGTGGAAACAAGAAACATATAAAAATGACATGTGTCACCAAATTCTCCAAATAAGAAACTCAAAATTGTTTCAAACAAAATTCAGAGGAGTGGTGATGTAAACACTCCCATTTTGATTCTTACTACTTTCCCTCTCCAATACTATTTTTAAACTAGTTTTAAAATTGTAAAGTAAAATCAATTTGAAATAAACCAAAATACCAAATTCAAAACCCTATGAATGAAAAAGATTCAAAACATTTTATTTTGCAAAGCAAAATTTTGTGGAGCTTCTACATGTTATGGGGAGGCCCCACAATTATTTGCAAATTTTTCTAAAATGTTTAAGTGCCCGAAATAAATCCTAGAAAAGCTACTGGACTAAAAAGAAATAAAGAAAAGCAGGAAAGAAAAGGAGGCAGGGGGGTTTTGGCAAAATTGCCATCGTCTACCTCACCCCCTCGCCCCGACGCACAGCGCCGTGTCGCCGTGGCGCTCCTCGCCGTTTCCTGGCCGCCCAGGCCCCCCCAGCCGCGCTCCTCGTGCCTCTGCAGCCTCTGCACGCAGAGGAGAAGCCCTAGAGCACGCCCCCGTGCCCCTATGCCGCCCCTGTCCCCTATTTCTCCGCCGTGGCAAGCTCGCCGTTGCCGGCCAAATTAGAGCCCCTCCCTGCTCCTCGACACGCAAGGCTTGAGCCAAAGCTTCTAGAACACGTCCGGACCCCGGTAGACACCACGTCGCCACGATCCCCTGCACCTCCACCACGGAATCCAGTAAAAGGTCGCCTCGGGCGCGCCATGGACGTCGCCGTGAACCGCGACCACCGTGGACCGCTCCCGCGCTATAAAAACCACCCCGAGCCCCTCTGGAAACTCCACACCATCCGCACTCCCTCTCCCCTCTCCAATTTCATCGGGGCACCGCCAGGAGGGCGTGCACGCTGCCGCCACTGTCGCCGTCAAGGTCGGACATGGCCGCGACGCCACACCCTCCCATTCTCTTCTCTCTGGCCCATACTCTCTTCCTTATGAACACCGCACTCACCCGCTGTCTTTTCCTCATTGTTTCGTGCACCAGAGCCCCCGCAGGAGCTCGCCGGAGTCCGTTGCCGTGGCCGTGGAAGTCCGACGCGTCGCCGTCGCCGCTACACGCCGTCCCAGCAAGTGCAACTCGCGCCACGACCTTCCCCGAGCCTCCGCCGTCGATTCGCATCATCACCACGACCTCCCGAGCCCCCTAGGTGAGCCAATCATCCACCTCGCCGTCGCCGGAGCCTCGGCGCCGCTCGTTTTAGGTCGCCGACGTTCGTCGTCGACGTGGGCGAACGTGGGCCGTTGGATCTAAATCCAACGGCAACGTACCCCTTCGTTTAGATGTTAGGCTGACGCGCTGGCCCCACTCGTCAGCGTTTTATTAATTTCCACACGCGCACTGTGTCGCTGACGCGTAGGTCCCACCTGTCATAGTTTTGAACATTATCCAGAATAGTAAACTTTTCGAATTTAAACTTCTCTGTTAAATCAGTACTGGACCTAATTTCAAAATTCAATAACTTGAGATCTAGACATCCAAATAAATCAAATCCAATTGTTCTGGAAAATTATGAAAATGTTTAACCAACCCAATTGGATTCAATTAATTTAGATAAACAATAAAAATGTATTATTAAAAATACTACAGAAGGTTTAAATTCTTAACTTGTTTTTTTCTGATACTCTGTTAGTCCAAATAATTCCAAACCAATTTTGTTAGCTTAGAACTGCCATTTATTAGCTTCCCTAATTTTGGTAGAATTAATTGTGTAGTAATAATTGTTTAGTATAAGATGAAGTTAGAACACCTTCTGCACTAAAGCAATTAAATATGTTTAATGGTTAACCCAAATGATTTAGGACCAATTTTGTTAGATCACATTTAGTCATTTAAGTTACCCCTAAAAGGATTTAATTTTTAATAAAATTAACTTGAGTTGTAGCAAAAACTTGATTAATAACTTACTGGATTAAAACAATTATGTAGGGAGATTGGTAACTCCAATTAATACAAATAAAATTGGGTTGTCTTCTACACATCAGTAGCTTTGTGTAGAAATTTAGTTTGTATTTTTGTGACCAACAGAACTCAAGTTGTGCAATTAAACATGTTCCACAAGTTTCTGCCATTTTTGGACATAAATAAATATTGTTTAGTTCAATTAATTTGAAACCAAATTGTATTGTTTGATGTGTGCAGTAGCTATTTGTGATGTTTATGGTTGTTATGTTGAATGATTGCTTGAGTAGTTTAGTGATTGGTTGTATTTGTTTGTTTATTAATTAGACGAGAACGCTGTCGGATTTATCGAGGAAGGAGAGTTTGTTGAATCTGAAGATCAAGACCAAGTCCACTTTGCCGAGCAAGGCAAGCTACTCTCTGAGCTTGCACCTAAATACATATGCATCTACTTTGATCAAATGATTTACTCTTAAGGCAATGGTTTACAAAACCTTTTCAAAAGTATATGGATATTATTTTGCCACCCTATGTAGAAATATAAGGTAGTTTATATAAAACTGTAGGATGGGAAACAATGTTGTTTATTCAAAACTCCTTTGAAAATACTTGAGTGATTATGGAATACCGAGATGTCGGTGTTGAAGTGGAGAAATGGAGAATGGTGATGTTTATGAAAAATGCACAGTGTCCTAGTACTATGACGACCAATCTTACCCTGTGCGACCACATTTACCCCCATATGGGAACAGGGCTTAGTCATGTAGTTTGCTCTTATTAGTATGGGATACCTCATCGACGGAGATCACTCCGTTATGCATGAGGGGATGGTCCGAGGACCTACCCCCTGACCCGGGTCCTCACACAAGTTGGTGGGGAGGATAGAAGGTTCCACCATAAACCGCCGGACAAAACTATGAGTCCTCACACTTAGGGTTTCTGACGGGAAACTGGACTGAGTGTCGATGGAAAGTGTCATATGGGAAGGATCCTATACTAGCATGAGCAAATAAGAGGCTATGGTCGGTGGCTCAACTTCGCATACACCTGGTATGGCGGGACGTGGCTGACACGATGAGTTACCGGATGAATGTGGGCTAAAAGCGTGCTACCTCTGCAGAGGGTTAAAACTATTCGAATAGCCGAGTCCTCGGATATGGACAGTTGGGAGGCTGTCCTAAGACCATGTGCAAGTTTTTGAAAGACTTTGAGTTTTAAAAAGAAAATGAAGTGGAGAATGTTCCTTACACCTATACCAACGGATCGGTATGAGGTTGTTGGAGGAAGTGGACCATGACGGGCTATGGTCGGAAAAAGGAGGAGTTTTGGAGAAACAGATAAAAATGGTGATTTCTTTAAAGATAGTTATAAAACTCTTCTTACCTTTTTCAATAAAGATATAGAGATGTTTTAAATAAATAAAAGTTGTAAATTAAAATAAAACTAGTGCATACTCATGTTGGGGTAGTTTGCGAGTACATTCAAATGTACTCATATTGGTTTCGTCCCTGGCTATTGACCTAGCCAGACTACGAGGAGGAGCACTACGCCGAGCAGGAGTATGGCGACTTCTACGCGAACTAAGGATCTCCACAAGTCAGCTGCCTGTCGGGTTGTCATCGTTAGATATGATGTCTACTACGCCGTAGCTTCCGCTGATATTTTGGTTTGGCCCATGAAGGCACCTATGTAAGACTTGGTCTAAATGACCATTTATGTAAGACTTTTAATTCGGTATTGTAATGGATGTAAACTTTGGTATCCAATTCGGATTATGTGCAACGACAGACTGATCACGGGATCGTTGTGTTAAGCATAATCGGGTATTTCGGACAGCTAGTCCGGGGTCCCCACAGACTTGGTATCAGAGCCATCCTGACTTTAGGAAACCTTAGTTAGCATGGTCGTTAGACAAATGTTACCAAAAGATTAATTTCTAAAAGAAAGGAGTGAAGTATTTTCGAAAACTGCTTATCTCCAATCCTCTTACTTATGCAAAATTTTACTCTCATTAAATATACATTTTCCCTGTATCCTTAAAATTTTGCACACTTCTCATTAAGCTTAAAATTCGACTCACTTGTTGCCTCACTACATTTAAAATTTTGATACACTTGTCACCTAACTAACTTAAAATTTTGTTAAAAATTGTAGATGGCACTCCATTGGACCGAGTTCGTTCAGCTTGAGAAGGACAGCAAGCTGACGTTCGAGAGGGACTTGTTCGAGTTGAGCAAGCTGTTAGGTCGCCCCGCTCCAGAGTTCAAAGGAGCTCAGGTTGACGTTCACGGAGTCGGGAGACTGAGTTGGCTCATCGAGTCGTCAGTTCGCAGGAACATCAAGTCCCCAGTTCCAGGACGATCATCTTCACCACCAAGGCTTCTATCTGGGTTGACGGTCTCTGTACTGCCGCACAGAGGTTGCTAGCCCGACTTTGTGAGGAGCACAAGACGGAGTTGGCAAACTCCCGTTTCCGGTTCTACGGGAGGCGCAACAGCGACGGACACCCTACTCCTACCCTTTACCACCCGATGTTTGGGAGCTACATCCTGGACATGGAGCTCTTACTTCATTACACCCAGGATGATCTGATGCGCACTAAGGTTCAGCTTCACTTTGATCGCATCTCGCTTGTTGAGATTCGCGAGAATGAGGAGAAGCTGCTGGAGGAGAAGGTCGCTTCTCTCAAGAGGGCCCAGCTGAGGAGACCATCGTGAAGCTCCGCAAGAAGGTGGCAGAGCAGGACCAGCTGATCGAGGAGCTAGAGCACCATACTGACGAGATGGAGGAGGAGGGCGAGGATCTCCGCAAGGAGAACAACGCTTTCCTCAGTGACGATGATGACTTCGTGGAGGAGATGGATTATGATCAGGAGGACGACGATGAGGAGTTAGTTGACGAGGAGGAGGAGCCACTCGAGACAGTACTCGAGGACGAGGAGGAGGAGCCACTCGAGGCAGTTCTCGAGGACGAGGAGGAGGATCCCGAGGAGCCACCCTACCAGTCAGATGCTGACGTGTTAGAGCTGGAGGTTCCACCTCAGTAGGCGAGTGACTTGATCACTACCGCAGGATTAGGTTGACCCCCTATCGCTAGTCGAGTCGAAGTAGTGGTTCTTTTGGAAACCAGATGTTATGTATCTTAGATGTAGGGCGATGTTGTAAGCTTGATGTTGTAAGCTTGATGTTGTTGTGAACTCCTTGATGTGATGTTGTAATATATAAGTATGTTTGTCTTGTTTGATCTGTGTGAAATATTTTCATATAATCCTTAAATTAATCAACCACTTGCGAAATCGTCTTTTCCCTTAGTCGAACTTTTCTTGCCTTGCCTCTTATACCCGGTGTGCTTCAGGATGCCGCCCCGTCGTGCGGAAGGAGGAGCACCACCACCACCGGACCCAACCCCCGCCCAACTTCTCGCGCTTATCATGGAGGAACGTGAAAATGCCCGGCAGGAGCGCCAAGCTCATCTCGCTGCCCTGCAGCAATCGCTGCCGCCCATCTAACCAAAACAATAACAACAACAACAACAATGGTGGTAATGGCAATGGCGATGGAAACCAGCGATCCACCTTAGGCGATTTCCAGAAGACCAACCCACCTACCTATTCCAAGGGACTTCACCCCTGGAGGCCGATGATTGGCTTCGCACCATCGACAACAATCTGGAAGTTGCTGCTGTGGGAGAAAATGAGAAAGTGCTGTATGCAACCCACTATCTCGCTGGACCTGCACGAGCTTGGTGGGAAACTACCAAGGCTCTCCAGCAAGCTGGTCATGTTATCAACTGGGCTGAGTTCCAGGAGAAGTTCCGCAAGAAGCATATTCCCAGCGGACTTATTGAGAGGAAGAAGGATGAGTTCCGCAGGCTGAGGCAGGGAAGTAGATGTGGTCGGTTATCTGGATGAGTTTACCGACTTATCTCGGTATGCTCCTGATGACACCGACACTGAGAAGAAGAAGATGGAGCGTTTCATGAGTGGACTTCATGATGAACTGCAGTGTGCTCTGGTTATCCATGACTTCTATGATCTGGAGTCACTTGTGGACAAGCCATCCAGCTGGAGACCAAGCGCAAGTCTATGTATGAAGGTCGCAAGAGGAGGATGAATGCTCAGGAAGGTTCGAGCAGCCAGAAGCCTCGTATCTTTCAGCAAAACCCCAGGCCTGCTTATCGTCCACCCAAGCCCCACGCCCCAATTTCCCTAACCGCCCAAACAACTTCAACCGCCCCAATGACAATAACCGTCCCGGAGGAAACTTCAACAACTTCACCCGCAATACCAATGTTGTCTGCTTTGAATGCGGCAACAAGGGTCACTACTCCAGAGAATGCCCCAATCCCAAGAGGAATGTTCAGCGCCCCAATGCGCCAGCACCGAACAATGGTCAAGGCAGCAATGGAAATGGCAAGAATGCCGCACCCCGCGGAAATGCTGCTGTTGCCAAGGGTCGTCTGCACCACATCAATGCTGAAGAAGCTCAGGATGCGCCGGATGTTGTGCTGGGTACGTTCCTTGTCAACTCAGTACCTGCAACTGTTCTGTTTGATTCTGGTGCTACCCATTCATTTGTTACCCAAGAATTTGTTGCTAAGGGAGGTTTAGTCGAGAGCCTCTTACCCAAACCCATGGTCATCCAAATCCCAGAATCCACCGTAGAAACCAAGATGTTTTGCTCCGATGTACCCCTTGAGATCAAAGGAGAAAAGTTTCCAGTTAACTTAATTGTTCTGGGAACCCAAGGCATCGATGTTATACTCGGTATGAATTGGTTAGCCAAGTACCATGGTCGAATTGACTGTGCCAGAAGAGCTGTATCCATCACCACCAGTCATTCTCACCCAGGCTGCCATGAGAGCATAGCTCGACCCACCCTAGATGAGATCCGTGTTGTTCACCTATTCCGAGATGTTTTCCCTGAAGAATTGCCTGGTATGCCGCCAGACCGGGATATTGAGTTCATAATTGAGCTTATCCCAGGAACATCCCCTATATCCCAAAAGCCTTATCGGATGAATCCGGAAGAACTGGTTGAGTTGAAGAAGCAGTTGGCAGATATGCTCAGCAAATGTCTTGTTCGTCCAAGCGCTTCACCTTGGGGATCACCCATAATTTTTGTGGACAAGAGAGACGGTACCACACGCCTGTGTGTGGATTATCGCAAGCTAAATGACGTGACCATTAAAAACAAGTACCCTCTTCCCAAGATCGAGGATCTGTTCGATCAAATGAACGGAGCCCGAGTCTTTTCCAAGATCGATCTTCGGACAGGTTACCATCAGTTGAAAATCAGAGAGACAGACATTCCCAAGACCGCCTTCACCACCCGTTACGGTTTGTTTGAATACACCGTGATGTCTTTTGGTCTGACCAATGCCCCAGCCTATTTCATGAATCTCATGAACAAGATTTTCATGGAATACCTCGACAAGTTCGTGGTAGTTTTCCTCGATGACATCCTTATTTATTCCAAGACCGAAGAAGAGCATGCTGAACACCTGCGTCTAGTTTTGGAGACACTCCGAGAGCACCAGCTGTATGCCAAGCTTAGCAAGTGTGAGTTTTGGCTCAGTGAAGTGGCATTTCTCGGACATGTTGTATCTGCCGGAGGAATTTCTGTTGACCCCGAGAAGATCCAAGCCATTGTTGACTGGTTAGCCCCAACCAGTGTGACTGAAATCCGAAGCTTTCTCGGACTCGCCGGTTATTACCGCAAGTTCGTTGAAGGATTTTCCAGTATAGCCAAACCCATGACCCAACTGTTGAAGAAGGACAAGAAATTTGAATGGACTCAGAAGTGTGAAGATAGTTTCCAAGAACTGAAGAAGAGACTAACCTCAGCCCCAATTTTGATTATGCCAGACGTCACCAAGAGTTTCGACGTGTATTGCGATGCATCACGCCTCGGACTTGGTTGCGTTCTGATGCAAGAAGGCAAAGTTGTGTCGTATCTGTCCCGGCAGTTGCGACCGCATGAAGAGAATTACCCAACCCATGACCTGGAGTTAGCTGCTGTTGTTCTTGCTCTCAAAACGTGGCGTCCCTATCTTGCGGGACATCGCTGTGAGATCTATACGGATCATAAGAGCTTGAAGTATATTTTCACCCAGAAGGAGTTGAACCTGCGACAGAGGAGATGGATGGAATTAATCAAGGATTATGATATTGGAATCCACTATCACCCCGGAAAGGCTAATGTAGTTGCCGATGCCCTTAGTCGCAAACCCTGCACCCTGAATGCCTTGATCCAAGCCGAACAGCCAGCCTTGTTCAAAGAGTTCAAAGATTTTGGACTAGAACTTGTTAGCCATGGTTATCTCGCCAATTTAGAGTTAGCCCCAACCCTGATGGATCAAATCAAAGAAGCCCAAAAAGGTCATGAAAGCATTGAAGGAATTAGAAGAAGATTTCCCTCGGCAAAGCACCCGGTTTTACCGAAGATGCTGAAGGAGTGCTGAAATTCAATGTCGTATCTGTGTGCCCAATGTCACGGAACTTAAGGAGTTAATCCTGAAGGAGGCCCATGAGACCCCTTATTCAATCCACCCCGGCGGAACCAAAATGTACCAAGACCTTCGAGAAAGATTTTGGTGGCATGGAATGAAGCGAGAGATTGGTTCTTTCGTAGCCAAGTGTGATATCTGTCAGCGAGTCAAGGCTGAACATCAGCGACCCGCTGGATTGCTTCAACCTTTGAAAATTCCCGAGTGGAAGTGGGATGAGATTGGAATGGATTTTATTACCGGACTTCCAAGATCCAACCGAGGCCATGATTCAATCTGGGTCATCGTTGATCGACTGACCAAGGTTGCCCATTTTATTCCTGTCAAGACCACCATACCGGAGCTCAGTTAGCAGACCTGTATATTTCCAGAATAGTAAGCCTGCATGGTGTGCCTAAAAGATTGTATCTGATAGAGGCACGCAATTCACCTCAAGATTCTGGAAATCCCTTCATGAAGCCCTCGGAACCAAGTTAGCGTTTAGCACCGCTTATCATCCCCAGACCGATGGCCAAACTGAGCGAGTGAACCAGATATTGGAGGACATGCTTCGCGCATGTGTTCTATCCTATGGTTCCAAGTGGGAAGATTGTCTTCCGTTTGCAGAGTTTCATACAACAACAGTTATCAGTCTAGTCTGCAAATGGCCCCTTTTGAAGCCCTTTACGGCAAGAAGTGTCGTACGCCCCTGAATTGGTCCGATACCGGAGAAGGCAAATTGTTTGGACCAGATACCCTCCGTGAAGCTGAAGAGCAAGTTCAGCTTATTCGTGAACGCCTCAAAACTGCCCAATCCCGCCAGAAGAGTTACGCTGACACCAAGCGCCGTGACCTCACCTTCAACGTCGGAGATTATGTTTATCTCCGAGTGACACCCCTTAAAGGAATGCAGCGTTTCCATGTCAAAGGAAAATTAGCGCCAAGGTATATTGGACCCTTCAAGATCATTGCTCGTCGAGGAGAAGTATCTATCAGCTGGAGTTGCCCCCGGAGTTAGGAGATTATCATGATGTCTTCCACATTTCCTTGCTCCGGAAGTGTCTTGAAGTTCCTGACCAGCCTGATGTTTTCAAAAATATCGACCACCTCTCCATCGACCTGAACCAAGACCTGACTTATCGAGAGACCCCTCAAGATTCTCGGAGAAGATGTTCGTGTTACCCGAAGACGTGCGATCAAGTTCTACAAAGTCCAGTGGACTAACCACTCTGAAGAAGAAGCAACTTGGGAACGCGAAGACTATCTTAGAAGCGAATTCCCAGACCTCTTTAGTACCTAAGCCTAGCAAATCTCGGGACGAGATTTATTTTAAGGGGGGAAGGATCTGTAACACCCCAGAATTATAATCAGTAATATTATTCCAAAAATGTGGGCCAACAAAAACTTTTGTTGATTATTATGTGTTGTTTGCAAATTGTTGCTTGTGGTAATTATTCTTGTTGCTTGTGTTGCTTGTTTGTTTGAATTAACAAGTTGAAATACACAAAAGCAAAAGTGGAAACAAGAAAGATAAAAATGACATGTGTCACCCAAATTCTCCAAATAAGAAACTCAAAATTGTTTCAAACAAAATTCAGAGGAGTGGTGATGTAAACACTCCCATTTTGATTCTTACTACTTTCCCTCTCCAATACTATTTTTAAACTAGTTTTAAAATTGTAAAGTAAAATCAATTTGAAATAAACCAAAATACCAAATTCAAAACCCTATGAATGAAAATGATTCAAAACATTTTATTTTGCAAAGCAAAATTTTGTGGAGCTTCTACATGTTATGGGGAGGCCCCACAATTATTTGCAAATTTTTCTAAATTGTTTAAGTGCCCCAAATAAATCCTAGAAAAGCTACTGGACTAAAAAGAAATAAAGAAAAGCAGGAAAGAAAAGGAGGCAGGGGGGTTTTGGCAAAATTGCCATCGTCTACCTCACCCCCTCGCCCCGACGCACAGCGCCGTGTCGTCGTGGCACTCCTCGCCGTTTCCTGGCCGCCCAGGCCCCCCCCCCCCAGCCGCGCTCCTCGTGCCTCTGCAGCCTCTGCACGCAGAGGAGAAGCCTAGAGCACGCCCCCGTGCCCCTATGCCGCCCCTGTCCCCTATTTCTCCGCCGTGGCAAGCTCGCCGTTGCCAGCCAAATTAGAGCCCCTCCCTGCTCCTCGACACGCAAGGCTCGAGCCAAAGCTTCTAGAACGCGTCCGGACCCCGGTAGACACCACGTCGCCACGATCCCCTGCACCTCCGCCGCGGAATCGAGTAAAAGGTCGCCTCGGGCGCGCCATGGACGTCGTCGTGAACCGCGACCACCGTGGACCGCTCCCGCTCTATAAAAAATCACCCCGAGCCCCTCTGGAAACCCCACACCATCCGCACTCCCTCTCCCCCTGTGGGGACCCCGGACTAGCTGTCCGAAATACCCGATTATGCTTAACACAACGATCCGTGATCAGTCTGTCGTTGCACATAATCCGAATTGGATACCAAAGTTTACATCCATTACAAAACCGAATTAAAAGTCTTACACAAATGGTCATTTAGACCAAGTTCTTACATAGGTGCCTTCAAGGGCCAAACTAAAATATCAGCGGAAGCTACGGCGTAGTAGACATCATATTCTAACGATGACAACCCGACAGGCAGCTGACTTGTGGAGATCCTTAGTTGGCGTAGAAGTCGCCATACTCCTGCTCGGCGTAGTGCTCCTCCTCGTAGTCTGGCTAGGTCAATAGCCAGGGACGAAACCAATATGAGTACATTTGAATGTACTCGCAAACTACCCCAACATGAGTATGCACCAGTTTTATTTTAGTTGACAACTTTTACTTATTTAAAACATCTCTATATCTTTATTAAAAAGGTACGAAGAATTTTATAACTATCTTTAAAGAAGTCACCATTTTTATCTGTTTCTCCAAAACTCCTCCTTTTTCCGACCATAGCCCGCCATGGTCCACTTTCATCCAACCACCTCATACCGATCCGTTGGTATAGGTGTAGGAAACATTCTCCACTTCATTTTTCTTTTTAAAACTTAAAGTCATTTAAAAACTTGCACAAGGTCTTAGGACAGTCTCCCAATTGTCCATATCCGAGGACTCGGCTATTCGAACAGTTTTTAACACTCTGCAGAGGTAGCACGCTTTTAACCCACATCCATCCGGCAACTCATCGTGTCTGCCACGTCTCGCCATACCAGGTGTATGCGAAGTAAGCCGCCGGCCATAGCCTCTTATTTGCTCATGCTAGTATAGGATCCTTCCCATATGACACTTTCCATCGACACCCAGTCCAGTTTCCCGTCAGAAACCCTAAGTGTGAGGACTCATAGTTTTGTCCGGCGGTTTATGGTGGAACCTTCTATCCTCTCCACCATCTTGTGTGAGGACCGGGTCAGGGGGTAGGTCCTCGGACCATTCCCTCATGCATAACGGAGTCATCTCCGTTGATGAGCTATCCCATACTAATAAGAGCAAACTACATGACTAAGCCTTTTCCCATATATGGTAAATGTGGTCGCACAGGGTAGGATTAGTCATCATAGTACTAGGACACTGTGCATTTTTCATAAACATCCCCATTTTTTTCCACTTCTCCATTCCATCACCGACATCTCGGCATTCCATAACCACACAAGAAATTTCAAAGGAGTTTTGAATAAACAACATTGTTCCCATCCTAAAGTTTTATATAAACTACTACATAGGGTGGCAAAATAATATCCATATACTTTTGAAATGGGTTTTATAAATCTTTCTTTGAGAGTAAAACATGTTATGAAAGTAGATGCATATGTTTGTAGTGCAAGCTCAGAGAATAGCTTGCCTTGCTTGGCAAAGTGATCTTGCTCTTGTTCTTCAATTTCAGCAAACTCTCCTTCCTCGATATATCCGACAGCGTTCTCGTCTAATTAATAAACAAACAATGCAAACAATCACTAAGCGATACAAGCAATCATCTCAACACAACAATCAAGAACATCACACATAGCTACTGCACACATCAAACCATACAATTTGGTTTCAAAATATTTGAATTAAACATCATTTATTTATGTTCAACATTATGGCAGAAACTTGTGGAACATGTTTAATTCAATAACTTGAGTTCTGTTGGTCACAAAAATACAAACTAAAATTCTATGGAAAGCTACTGATGTGTAGAAGACAACACAATTTGGTTTGGATCTATTGGAGTCACTGAACTCCCTACACATTTGTTTGAATCCAGAAGCTTATTAAACAAGTTTTTGCTACAACTCAAGTTAATATTATCCAAAAATTAAATCCTTTTAGGGGTAACTTAACATGACTATATGTGATCTAACAAAATTGGTCCTAATTCATTTGGGTTAACCATTTAACATAATTAAATGTTTGAGTGCAGAAGGGTGTTTAAACTTCAACTTTATACTAAACAATTACTGCTGCACAAATAATTCTACCAAAATTAGGGAAGCTACTACTAGGCAGTACTAAGCTAACAAAATTGGTTTGGAATTATTTAGACTAACAGATTATCAGAAACAAACAAGTTTAGAATTTAAACCTTCTTTAGTATTTTAATAATACTTTTTATTTATTTAATTAAATGGAATGCATCCAATTGGGTTGTTAAACATTTTCATAAGCTTTCCAGAACAATTGAGTTTGATTTATTTGGATTCCTAAATCTCGAGATATTGAATTTTAAAGTTGGCTCCAGTACTGTCTTAACAGAGAGGTTTAAATTTGAATTTAATTGATTTCTGGATAATGTTGAAAGCTATGACAGGTGGGGCCTACACGTCAGTGACACAGTGTGCGGTTGGAAATAAATAAAATCCTGACGAGCGGGGCCCGCCCGTCAGTCTCTCTCTCTCTCTCTCTCTAATACACGAAACGGTACGCAACCGTTGGATCGAGATCCAACGGTCCACGTGCGACGCGACGACGGCGACCATGATTTGGCGGCGCTGCCGCGCCGGCGGCGATGTGGTGGACGGATTTCTCACCTGGGGGCACGGGAAGGCACGTGATGACGCGAAACGGCGGCGGAGGCTTGGGCGATCGTCCTGGCTGAGTCCTGCTTGCTGGGACGGCGTCTAGCTCCGGCGGCGTGTCGACGAACTTCCCACGGCCACGGCAGCTACTCCGGCTAGCTCCCTACGGCGTTCCTGTGCACGATCCAGAGGGAAAAAGGGTCGGGTGAGTGTGGTGAAGCAGCGGGAAGAGATCACGGGCCAGAGGGGAGAGAGTGGAGCAGAGAGGCGCTGCGGCCACGACGAACCTCGTCGGCGGCAGGGCTTCGGCACGGCACGCCCTTCTGGCGGCTCACGGTGAAGTTGGAGAGGGGGAGTGAGGGAGGGTGGTGTGCTTCTTCCAGAGGGGTGAGGGGTGGTTTTATAGCGTAGGAGGCGGCGTACGGTGGACGGGGTGCAAGCACGTCCGCGGCTCGCCGGCGGGAACTCCTCTCGAATTCGAGGCAGTGGTGCACGAGGCGTGGCGCTGTGAGGTCGAGCGGGGTCCGGGCACGTTCTAGAAGGCACTGGCCGAGCCGTGCGTGTCGGGGAGCAGCGAGCTGGGCCAATTTGGGTCGACGACGGCGAGCTCGCCACGGCGACGCTGGAGTGGAATCGAGGCGAGGGAGGGCATAAGTGCTCTCCTCTGCGGCGCCGCGGCTGCAGAGGCACGGGAGCGAGGGAGAGCGCGGCCAGGGGGGCCTGGGAGCGCGGAAACGACGGGCACGGTCGCGGCGACACGGTGACGGTGACGGGGAGGTGGGGGTAGGAGACGACGACACTTTCGCAGAATGCCCCCTGGATACTTTTCTCTATTCACGACTAGGTCCTTCTCTGTTTCTTTTTCTTCTTTTCAATTCCAGCAGCATTTCTGGAATTTAATTGGGGCACTTAAACATTTTAGAAAAATTTGCAAATAATTGTGGGGCCTCCCCATAACATGTAGAACCTCCACAAAAATTGGCTTTGCAAAATAAAATGTTTTGCATCATTTTCTTTCATAGGGTTTTGAATTTGGTAATTTGGTTTATTTCAAATTGATTTTACTTTATAATTTTAAAATTAGTTTTTAAAAATAGCATTGAAGAGGGAAAGTAGTAAGAATCAAAATGGGAGTGTTTACAATACAACTCCACTGACTTTGGTTTAAAAATAATTGAGTTTGTCACTTGAAGAATTTCATGTGACAACTTGTCACTTTTATTTTTCCTTCTTTATAACTTTATTTTGTTTTCTACCTTTTCTTCAAGTTTTCACTAGAGCAAGCAACACACACAACAAGAACAAACAACTTAAGTGACAAGAAGCAATCAACACACAATAAACAACAAAAGTTTTTGTTGGCTCTCATTTTTGGAATATAATATTGATAATATTTTTGGGATGTTACAATCCTTCCCCCCTTAAAATAAATCTCGTCCCGAGATTTGCTAGGCTGGGTTTTAAGGAGGTCTGGGAATTCGCTTCGAAGATAATCTTCGCGTTCCCAAGTTGCTTCTTCTTCAGAGTGGTTAGTCCACTGGATTTTGTAAAACTTGATCGCACGTCTTCGGGTAACACGAACATCTTCTTCGAGAATTTTGAGGGGTCTCTCACGATAGGTCAGGTCTTGGTTCAGGTCGATGGAGAGGTGGTCGATGTTTTTGAAAACATCAGGCTGGTCAGGAACTTCAAGACACTTCCGGAGCAAGGAAATGTGGAAGACATCATGATAATCTCCTAACTTGGGTAACTCCAGCTGATAGGATACTTCTCCTCGACGAGCAAGGACCTTGAAGGGTCCAATATACCTTGGCGCTAACTTTCCTTTGACATGGAAACGCTGCATTCCCTTGAGGGGTGTCACTCGGAGATAAACATAATCTCCGACGTTGAAGGTGAGGTCACGGCGCTTGGTGTCAGCGTAACTCTTCTGGTGGGATTGGGCAGTTTTGAGGCGTTCACGAATAAGCTGAACTTGCTCTTCAGCTTCACGAAGGGTATCTGGTCCGAACAATTTGCTTTCTCCGGTATCGGACCAATTCAGGGTGTACGACACTTCTTGCCGTAAAGGGCTTCAAAAGGGGCCATTTGCAGACTAGACTGATAACTTGTCGGGGGGCTGCCCCCGGTAGGGCAAAGATGGTGTGTTATGAAGAGTTAAGGTCTAACCGGATCAAGATTAGCCGGGTCACTTGGGCCGGATCTCAAGGGGATTCGGTCAGTCCTTCTTCAAGCCAGAGTAAAAGGAAGGACCAAAGGGGATCCGGTGAGGCTTAACCGGATCCAAGGGAGAAGAGCCGGCTAAATTATCCGGATCCGTCAGGAAGGACCCGGGTAGGGCAACTCGGATGTTGCACAGGGGCCAAGTAATGTCAGTAAAAGTCACGGGCACTGTAATGTTACTGACCGGGCTCAGAAGACAGCAAGGTACAGCCACAGGTTTTCCGGGTCACAAGCCCCTAGGCGCTGACTCGGCCAATTCGGGAAAGGGGCAGTGGCTAGGCTACTGTGGTCTACACTGCCTTAAGCTCAAAGAGGAAAGATAAGCCTGTGGTGAACAGAGGGTGAGCTGGGCTGAGTGACAGTGGCCAGTGTTTGTCCTGTTCTCCTTGTCCATGCCATTGTCCTCTGCGGCCAGGGGCAAAAGGGTAATTCGGTTACTGTATATAGGCCACCACCTCCCCGTGAGGGATCGACCATTGTGAGCATCATTTCCCCCCAAGCTTCATCTTCTACCTGGAGCTCTCTCCATTGTTCATCATACAGCTCAAGGAGCGCTCTGTACTTGTAAACACTTGAGATATAAGAGAGTAGGCTAGAGCTGCAGTAGGGGTGTTACCTCCACAAGAGGGCCCCGAAGCAGGGTACATCGTGGTGTTCTTGCTGTTCTTGGTTTGCTTTGTTCTTGTTGTTCCTGCGAGGTTCTTGTTTGATCTTCATGCGTGCTTCATAAGCGCGCAAACCCTCCCCGGTTCCCCCAACGCCCAAGCGAGCCCACACTTAAGCCATACCCATGGCATCTGCCGTGACACCACCACGACAGTTGGCGCCCACCGTGGGGCAAGCATTGGCGTTGGCTGGGGTTTCCATCCGGACGGGCTCCGTCACTGGTGCCGGCGAGCGGGTCCTCTCCGGGCTCGTGTGCAAGCTCGGCGAGTTCAACTTCATCAGCGACAACGCGGGGTGCTTCTCCAACAAGCCCTTCCCCGCGATGGCTTCCTCATGACGCTGGGCAGCTTCGTCACCTACGTCGCCACCGAGCCAGTTCGCGAGTACCCGGCGCAGGTGCTCGTGGCTGCGGATCCTCCTCTTTCCGCGCAGCTCGCGGAGGGCGTAGCGCTCGCCCTGGGAGCAGCGTGGAGGTCATGGTGGCTGCCGCAAACGCTGCTGCTGGCAAAGGAGGTGCCAGCACGAGCGTGCCAGAGGAGCTGGCCACGCCAGTCGATCCGGCTGACAAGCCGACCCGGACAGCTAAGTTCCCTAAGGAGAAACCCGATCCGGTTGGTCCCCTTGGCATGTCAAGCAGGGATGCTTCCTTAGAGGGTATCTTGGAAAAGCTAGCTCGGCCAGTGGCTCCTGGAGCAAATGTTGATCTTACTGTAGCTCAGCTAGAGGCAGAGCGCCTGAGGTTGCAAAAGAGGCTCGGTTAGTGATAGAGTCTAGGCAAGAGTTTGATAGAGACCTGAGAGAATACAATGCTGCCAATGGTATCACAGATGGCTTTACTCCTGTAGTGCACCGCTCGCGCAAGAAAGCCGAGTTGCGTAACAGAGGCAAGGACCTCAACGACGAGTTGGCTAGAGCTGCAGGTTCGAGCTCAAGTAAAGCCACTAGTCATAGGTCCGGAACAGGCAAGCCGGTTTATAGCTCCCCGGCTAAGAATCTTAGGGCTGCAGCAGCAGCACGAGCCGAATTAAGTAACCTGACCGGGGATGCTTGGCGCAAGCAGGCGGAGAGAGTGAATGAGCTAGTGGATGTGTGCAACAGGCAGAATGAGGCCTACCGGAAAGCTAATCCGGATGCTGGTGGTTCCCGGGTAGTTGTCTCGGTTAGGGCTGCTAGCCAGAAGTCTAAGGGGCAAGCGTCCTCTCCGCATGTTGGATTGACCGAGCCAAAGTGTGAACTCGGGTAAGAGCAAGCAGCTGCAAACTTATGATGCGGTATATGCGAGCAAGCAGCTTGCAGCCCAAGGAAAAGGGGACAAGGCAGAAACAGTGGTGGTCAAGGCAATCCGGGTACTGGAAGGGAAATTCGGCTGGCCGAGGTCAACCACCTCGCCACCCCGGACAGCAAATGATGGCACAGGTGCAGCAGCAAGTGGTGGCCAGGTGGGCTACCGCTGACGATGGCAATTCGGCTATGGCGCGAGCCGGATACCAGACGTATGACAATGCACTGGCGTCGAGACTGGGGCCTCGGATGTTGGATCCGGATGATCAGCGTCTCAAATTGGACAGAATCTACCAGTCCGAGAAGCTGGAAGAGCAAGGCCCACCGGGTCCACCATGCTTTGGACCTCGGATAATGAATGAGCCAAGTGTGCCTTTGTTCCAGCTCGGCCGCAACACGAAGCCGTATAATGGCAGCACCAAGCCACAGGATTGGCTGACGGACTATGTATCATCAGTGCACATTGCGGGGGGCAATCGCCGATGGGCGGTCCGGTATCTCCCGCATATGTTAGAAGGTCCAGCCCGATCTGGCTGAATAACTTGCCACCGGGTAGTATCAATTGTTGGATGGATTTGGAACAGGCGTTTAACAGCAACTTCTCCAGCACCTACAAGAGGCCAAACCGACCTCAGCTCCTGGCTGCGTGCAAGCAGGAAGAGAGGGAGACAGACCGAGAGTATTTGACTCGGTGGAGCAACATGCGCAATTCTTGCGAAGGTGTAGTGGAGGAGCAGGCCATTTCATGGTTTGCACAGGGATGCAGGCATGGTACACCACTTTGGCAGAAACTCCAAAGAGATATGCCGAAAACCCTGGCAGATATGATCCGGATAGCAGACACGTATGCGCTGGGTGATCCAACACAGCCCGCATTGGATGCAGTGGGAGCAAACAGGAGGCAACCGTTAATAACCGAGTTGGACCATTAAGGCCCAGTGACCGACATGAATTCGGTTACAAGAGAAGAGATCCGGATTACAGTATGGTTCGATCAAGTTGCTGCAGTAAACATGGATCAACCCGGTGGAGGAGATGCGCAGAGGCAGAAAACTGATGGTCCAGCTTGGAGGCCGAATCAAGGTGCTTGGCCGAAGAAAGTGTGGGAGGGACCAAGTCCACCTCTGACTTTTGAGTCCAGATTGATGGGCCTTGCTGTTATCACACCACTGATCCGCGCAAACCGGCTAATCATTCGACCCGGAACTGTAGTTGGCATCACCGCATTCAGGCGGAAGGTCAAAGAGGACCACCTCAGAGAGGCTCCTAGACCGAATTTCAGGCCAAACATGCCGCTAACCGGAGCCAATGCGACCCCGGTCAACGCTGGAACTCCAAGGCCAGCAGCAACGAAGCCGGTTAACCTGGTGAACATGGGAGGCAGTGACAATGGTGATGGCCCAAGTAGGCAAGGTGGATACCCTGGGAATGATTACAAGGAAGCACATCAGAGTTATGTGGTTTTCGTGACCGAGCCAACTGACAAGAAAAGTCAGTTGAGACGAGCAAAGGAGGTGAATGCCGTGATGCCAGCAGTTCCAAAGTACTTGAACTGGTCTGAGCAGGAGATCACTTGGAGCAGGGCGGATAACCCAAGGATCATGCCAAGCCCAGGGAACTATGCACTGGTGGTGGATCCAACTTTGGTTGGACCCAAGCTGAACGTGAAATTTAGCCGAGTCTTGGTCGACAATGGCAGTGCCATAAACATCATGTATCGGGACACAATGGTCAAGTTGGGTATTTCGCCGAATCAGTTGCAACAGAGCAGCTGTACTTTCCATGGCATAGTACCCGGGGTATCTTGTTCCCCCATGGGTAAGATCTGGGTAGATGTGTTGTTCGGTACCAGGGACAATCACAGACTTGAGAGTCTCGAGTTCGAGGTGGTGGATTTGGAAAGCCCATACCATGCTCTGCTTGGCAGGCCAGCATTAGCCAAGTTCATGATATCTACTCATGTGGCCTACCTCAAGATGAAAATGCCTGGCCCGAATGGTGTTATCACCGTTGCGGGAGACTACAAGAAGGCCATACAGTGTGCTACAGTTGGTTCTAACTTAGCTGAATCACTGGTGATACAAGCTGAAAAGAGCAAGATGCACGAGGTGGTGGCAATGGCGAAGTCAGCTCAGCTCGGCGTGCTGGCCATGACTAATCCGGATGCGGGTGCAACATTTGAGGTGCCCAAGGAGACGAAGAAGATCCCCATTGACCCGGAGAACCCGGAGCGCATGGCCATCATTGGTGCCGGGCTGGGTGAGAAATAGGAAAGCGCGCTCTGTCACTTCCTCCGTGAGAATCGGGATATCTTTGCATGGTCAGCTAAGGACCTGCCTGGTGTTCCGAGGGAGTTGGCAGAGCATTCTTTGTTTGTCAGGCCGGATGTGAAACCGGTTAGGCAACCGACTCGGCGGCTTTCAGATGATCGAAGAAAGTGGTGCTCGATGAGCTGGCTAAGCTGCTGGCAGCCGGATTCATTATGGAGGTGTTGCATCCGGACTGGATATCTAATCCAGTTCTAGTAGAGAAGAAGAAGGACGAACCAGCTGTGGTCAAGGTGTGGCGCATGTGCATCGATTTCACCAACCTAAACAAGGCGTGTCCAAAGGATCCATTTCCTTTACCTCGGATTGATCAAGTGATCGATTCTACTGCTGGGTGTGAGTTGTTGTCTTTTATTGATGCGTACTCTGGTTTTCACCAGATACCACTGAACCCTAAAGATCAAATAAAGACTGCTTTTATTACCCCGTATGGGGCGTATTGCTATCGTGTCATGTGTTTCGGTTTGAGAAATGCTGGTGCAACTTATCAGAGATGTATGCAAAAGTGCTTGCATTCTCAAATGGGTAAAAATGTGCAGGTGTATGTGGATGACATTGTCATCAAAACAAAAGAAAAACGTACTCTCCTCGAGGATCTCGAGGAAACATTTGTGAACTTGAGAAAATATCGGTTAAAATTGAATCCGGACAAGTGCACCTTTGGTGTCCCAGCTGGAAAGTTGCTTGGTTTCCTTGTATCGAGCCGAGGTATTGAGGTGAATCCGGCTAAGATCCGAGCCATAGAAAGAATGAAATTGCCTAAATGTCTAAAAGATGTACAAAAATTCACCGGGTGTTTAGCCTCGTTGAGTCGGTTTGTGAGTCGGCTAGGAGAAAAAGCCTTGCCCTTGTATCAGTTAATGAAAAAGAGCACCGGGTTCACATGGACCCCGCAAGCAGATTCGGCTTTCAACGAATTAAAAAAGATGTTGTCCACTGCTCCAGTTTTGGCATCACCTTTGCCGAATGAGCCAATGCTACTTTACATTGCGGCCACTAACCGGGTCGTAAGTGTGGTCATGGTGGTAGAGCGAGAAGAGGATGGTAAATCTGTGCAGAGGCCGGTGTACTATTTGAGTGAGGTGATCTCAACTTCGAAGCAAAATTATCCTCACTACCAAAAGATGACATATGGTGTGTACCTGGCGGTCAAGAAGTTGAAACACTACTTCAAGAGCATCCGATTACAGTGGTATGTGAAGCTCCAATTGCGGAGATCATTGGGTGCAAAGATGCAACTGGCCGAGTTGCCAAATGGGCGATAGAAGTGTCTCCTTACACACCGCATTATGAGAGAAGAGATGCTATCAAGTCTCAGGCTTTGCCGGATTTCCTTTGTGACTGGGCTGAGATGCAATATGCCACCTAAACCGGATTACAATTACTGGAGGTTGCACTTTGACGGTTCCAAATGCAAAATCGGGCTAGGTGCTGGGGTGGTGCTCACATCACCAAAACAGGATCAATTGCGATATGTATTGCAGATTCATTTCTCAGCGTCAAACAATGTAGCCGAGTATGAGGCACTGATCCATGGGCTTAATGTGGCTCGGGACATCGGCGTTCGCCGGATTGAATGTTTCGGTGATTCGGATTTGGTCGTGCAGCAATCTTCTGGAAATTGGGATGCTCTTGATGCCAATATGGCACTGTATCGGTTTCATGTTCAGAAAATTTCGGGATTTTTTGAAGGCTGTGAGTACAAGCATATACCTCGGCTGGAAAACCAAGCTGCAGATGTTCTGTCAAAACTCGGGTCGTCTAGGGAGGCAATCCCACCCGGAATATCCTTGAATCATCTAAGGGTCCCTTCAATCAAACCTTCGCCTGATTCCGAGTCGATTTTTATTCCCAAGCAAGAATCCGAAGCTATTCCTATGAATGTTGATGTTGAGTATATCGAGGAAGACCCGGGGACGCATGCCCGGACTCGGGGACTGCTCACACAGATTCGGAAAATGCTAACCGAGTCTTGGGAAAGAGGAGCAGAGATGAAGATGATAACCGGATTGTGGGGAATGGACAGAAGCTGATAGAAGAAATAATGGCGGCCAAACCTGTGGAAGAAAATGAGCACTTGTTCCCTTTGCATCCAGTACCAGAGTGGGCTGAAGAGATCATGAAGTTCATCGAGGAAGGAAGCTTGCCAAGCGATGAGACCAAGGCTAGGCGTGTCCAGAGGAGATCCAAGGCTTATACCATCATCAACAAGGAGTTATACAAAAGAAGTGTAACCGAGGTGTTGCAGCGCTGCGTGGAGCCAGCAGAGGGCAAGGAGATGCTCCTAGAGATACACCAAGGTGAATGTGGACATCATTGCAGTACAAGAGCCCTGGTGGCTAAAGTGTTCCGGCATGGATTTTATTGGCCCACTGCTCATGCAGATGCGGAGGACATAGTCCGCAGGTGAAGGATGCCAGAGATTTGCTAAGCAAACACACTTACCCGCATCGGCACTGAAGACAATTCCTATTACTTGGCCATTTGCGGTGTGGTGTTTGGATATGGTGGGAGATTTCAAGCCGGCTAGGGGCAACATGACACATATGCTGGTGATGGTGGATAAGTTCACCAAGTGGATAGAGGTGAAACCAATACGGAAAGTGGATGGCCGTTCGGCTGTAATCTTCTTGAAAGAAATCATTTTGAGATACGGATACCCTCATAGCATCATCTCGGATAACGGCACAAACTTTGCTGTCGGAGAGTTTGCCCGATTCTGCATGAATAAGGGGATCCGGTTAGACATAGCCTCAGTGGCACATCCAGAGTCCAATGGACAAGTGGAAAGATCAAATGCTCTAGTGTTAGCCGGCATCAAGGCTCGTCTCATTGAACCATTGTTGAAAACTCCGGGGTGCTGGATAGATGAAATCCCATCAGTTCTATGGGGTCTAAGGACTACACCGAATCGGTCAACAGGCTATACGCCATTCTTTCTGGTTTATGGGGCAGAAGCTGTCCTACCCACTGACATAGAATATGATGCACCAAGGGTGGCAATGTACACTGAAACCGAGGCAAAGGAGGCCCGGGAAGATGCAGTGGATCTGCTAGAGGAAGCAAGAGAATTGGCCCTGTCTCGGACAGCAATATACCAGCAAAATCTCAGGCGTTATCATAGCCGAAAGATCAGTCCTCGAGTGTTTCATGAGGGTGATCTAGTGCTGAGGCTGGTGCAGCGCAGCAAAGGCCGACACAAATTGTCACCTCCATGGGAGGGACCATTCATTGTGAGCAAGGCTATGCACAATGATTCGTACTACCTTGTAGATGCACAGGAATCAAGGGAGGATGGCTTGGACAGACCCGGACAGGAAACCAAGCGACCTTGGAATGTAGCTCTGCTTCGACCCTTCTACTCTTAAAGGGCGCAATGTATGTATTTCAATTTATCATGAATGAAATCGCGGTAATCCGAGTCTGGACTCGGGGACTGCTTCGTCCTTATGCATGTGTTGTTTATTACTGTTTTGTTTTTTGCCGTTCGTGTGCCGAATCGCTTTGAACCTTGTTCTAAGCTTCAAGTAATGTATGTTGTGTTGTTGATCTCGTGACTCGACTGACAAACACCAAAATGGTAGTCAAGAGCAGAGATGAGGAATATGGGAAACATGAAAATGGACACGGGGACTCGGTCCAAAACCGATTCGGCACATGTCGTTTACTAACCCCTGTTATTTCTTTTTTCGTTTATGTTGAATGATTCTAAACCACAACTCGTGCGTTTCAAGTATTGTATGCTATGATTCCTATCTTGTGACTCGACTGTCAAAACACCCAAAGAGGTAGACAAGAGCAAAGATTTGGCAAAAGTAGTAAACAAGAAAACAAACTCGGGGACTCGGTTTAAGATGATCCAACATAAACCTTGTCCGGATCGCGTTAAGCATGATAAGCATAGTCTCGAAAGAACTTAAAATAGTCTATTACATCTGCTCCCGGCATACCGGGGATTTAATGTTTTTGTTAAGTACTTCAGGGTGCAGCGGACTCGGTCGCGGCGGACTCGGTCATAGGAGTTTCGGTTGCAGGAACTCCTGTGGTAGGAGCTTCGGTTAGCGGAGCTTCGGGGGCACGGGCTTCAGCTACGGGTGCTTCGGTTGAAGTGGACGCGGTTACGGGAGGTTCTGTTGCTGGAGCAGACTCAGAAGATGGTGGCACTTCGGAAGTAATCTTGACTGGAGAGCTTGAAGGATGGGCGGATTCGGGAATATCCGGATCAGGTGAAGCCTGTTTAGTGATCACAGTCAAGTTAGTGGCTGGAATCACAGGAGACTCGGTTGGAGTTTGTTCGGTGAGCTTGGCCGAGTCGGAGGCTGGTACCTTGCTGGATTCTTCTTCTTCATCAGACCCGCCCTCAGAATCGGCGTATTCTTCAGCGGAGGCATCATCCGATTCCTCTTCTTCAGTGTCTTCTCCATCCGAGTAGACTGGAGCCTCCAGATCAAGATGCTTGGTGCGTGCAAATTCGGCCATAAAGTTGGCGGCTTCTTCACGGATCTTGATCCGGTTGGGATCTGAAGCCCATGAAGAACCCTCGCGAAAGGAGCGCACTTTGGCAAGATCAATCAGCTCATACCAAGACATGATGAATAACAAAGCTGCATCAGCACCAGCGCGGGCGGACGAAGACCTCCACTTCTGTAGCCGGGTCATGGCTTGGTCCAGGTCTCTGATCAGCTCCTCCACAGGCACAACTTGCCGCGCTTCAGGAAATAAGATCCGGTGAGCCTTGAGACTTGCATTGAGCAGACCAATATGGGAATCCTTCAAAGGAGCAATCCGAGCCTTGAGTGCTGTGATATGATCTTCGATGTCCCATGTCTCTGGTAGTGGAGCCTCGGTTAATTTAGCTCTCTCAGCTCGGGCGTCTCTCACAGCCCTGGCGGCTTGAAGCCGGATGCTGGTAAACTCTCCTACAAACAAATAAGCTAATACTGAGTTCAGCAAGAAGGAACACAAGCATATGTATCGGTTAAGGGCAGAAAGAAAAAAGGGATTCGGTGAACTTACGATCCATGTCATCATTAAGGCTAGCAAGTGCAGCAAGCCATTTCGCACTGGCCGCTTTGTGAGCACTCAGTTCTTCTTTAGCCGCTTTGACTTCGGCTTCAGATTCGGCTATGGTCGTTTGAATTTGCTGGTCCAGTTTGGCCCGCTTCTCAAGTCCGGCTTTGAAAGTATCCCGCTCCTTCTGGATAGTATCTTTTTCACGCTTCAGCGTATCCCGCTCTCCTTTAACCTTGTTCTTCACTTTTTCAACTCGGTCAAGCTCTCGCTGGAGCCGAGTCACTTCTGATTTTTCCTCGGATAAGGCGCGTTTGTGCTCTTCTTCTTTCTTGTCCATTTCAAGACAGAGCCCATCGAAGGAAGTTTGGAGCTTCTGGTGCTGATGGGCGAGCTGCTTAAAGAGCTTGCCGCGAGCGGTCATGGTTTCCTGAAAGAAAACAGGCAAACGGCGTCAGAAGAATCTCGGGGACTGGCCCGAGATTAACCGAATCAGTTGAAAAGGAGACTCGGGGACTGGAAGTCCCACGGTGTCCTCGGTTAAGGCAACATTCATCATAATTTTTTTTAGAGATTCAAGCCGAATGACTTTCTTACTCGGAGGAGTATCAGTCGTTCGACCCGAATCTCGGGGACTGGGTATAGTACTGTTTGATTATGTTGAAATAAAAGCAAGGTTCGGATAAATTTACCTCGAACACCCGGTTAGCTTCAGTGACCGAGGTCTGTACAGAGTGTAAGGATTGGAACATCCGACTAGGCCCAGCCGGGTGTGGCGCTGAAGTAGAGAAGCCTGTGGCAAAGTCAGCATCATTCCAAGCTTCAATGAATTGCTTGGCGGACTCGAGCTTATCGCTGCTCGGAGGGCGCGGATTCGACGCGGACTGGCCGAATCGAATCGCTGATGGGGCGGCAGAAACCTTCTTGCTAGCAACCACCTGCTTATCCGAGGTAGTCGGAGTTGTGCCAGAGGCACCCTGAGTCGGCTTGGGTTGCGGTGACGCACCAGAAGTCTGCTTCGGATGTGGCTCCTTGTGCTGCTTCTCGGAAACTTGCTGTTGCTGTTGCTGCTTCTGCTTCTTCTTCTGCTGCTCTTGGTTCAGTGCAGTTTGAGCTGCAGGAGCAGGGCGGGAATCAGGCTTAGGCGAGGACGTAGCCGATGTCTTGGCCTTTTCCTTCTCCAGCTCCTTGAGAGGGCGTGGCCAACTTGAATCTCGGATTGGAGCCGAGGTTTCCTCACACTCCAAGTCGATAACCGGCTCTGAAATGGGAGTCGGCTGGGGAATATTGGTAGTGGTGACACGCGTTGGTGAGGTGGCAGTTCGGTCAGGAAATTGGGTTTCCATGGCCGTATCCAGTGGAGGGATAGGAGAAGAGATGGATGAATGAGTCTGCGCGGTGATGAGGACATCACTGCATAAAGTAAAGCAAACGGTTAACTCGGATAGATATGACTCGGTTAATAGAGGAAGAAAGCAAATAAAGTTCGCTCAATGTTACCCCTTGGTGGTGGGCATCGGTTTGACGCGATTTGGCTTGTCGCCGGACTTCTTCCTTCTTTTTGTCTGTGGGGCATCTGTTTCGGGCGCCTCAGCGCGTTTCCGAGAGGCCTCTCCAGTATCTTGTTTGGCTGGAACACAAGGAGGTGGTTTCCATGAAATCGGAATAGCGTCGATGGGTTCTAAGATGCAGCAATCTTCATCTTCCTCGTCGGAAAGGTGGTGAATGTCTGATTGCTTACCCTTGCGGACTGGCTTGGCACGGGGAATTGGCAAGTAGTCATCCGTATCCGGATCCTCTTCGCCCTCGCGCGGCGGGCTGAGATCCGGTGTCCATGCCTTGGTGGAAAGATCTCCGTCTTCAATAAGTTGACGGTCAAACAGCTACAAAAAAGACAATGCGAATCCGGATCAGGCCAGGATATTCGGATGAAGTAAGAGTGGATTCGGAAAGTGGTGAGCTAACCTGTGGAGGAAGTTTTTCCCGGTAGAATGGCTTTACACCCCACCGCCATTTATCCGACATCTCATTGGCAGCAATGGCGTTTACCCGTCTGAAGACGGAAGCTTTGTCAAGCTCGTGTTTGCTGATCCGGGTAGGATCTAGTGCGCCACGCTGTGGCATATCTTGTGGTCACGCCTTTGAAGAGGGCTGACTCGGCGAGAGATGAAGGTCCGGAGGAGGTCGTCAGAGACCATACCCTTCTTCAAAAAATCCTCCAGAGTGGTATGCACTGTCTGAAGTTCAGCAATTGTTTCAGCCGGATTGTAACCGAAGTTCAGTTCGGCTGTGGGCGGCTCCATCCTGAACTCGGGCAGATTGAGGGCATCATGGCCCTCAGCACTCTTCACATAAAGGAAGGTCCTTTGCCACTTCTTGACCGTGTCTAGGCCAGTGACACGGGGAAAGGTGGATCCCTGCCTTGGCGTGATGCTAACCGAACCGCAAGCAGTCAGTTGTTTCGGCTTGGTACCTGGAATGGTATGCTTGCGGAGGTGGAAGTATTTGGCCCATATATCCACACTCGGCCAGAGGCCGAGATAGCCTTCGCAGAAGGAAGTGAAAGCTGATAAAGAGACGAAGGCGTTCGCCGGGAGATGGTGAAGTTGTAGTCCGAAAAAGTCCAGAAAGGCCCGAAAGAAGTCACTAGCAGGCAATCCGAACCCGCGCTCGAAATGCGCTATGAATACCACGCGCTCACCGGGTTCGGGGGCCGGCGCGAGTTCTTTTCCGGGTCTGCGGCATATAACTTGCGGCGTTATACGCCGGGTGGCTCGTAGCCATTCCAAATCATTCCGGGTAACATCAGATCCTTCCCATCTGCCAGGGGAAGTTTGGCCATAACCGAATCAGTCCTGCAGCAAAAAGACGGATAACCGGGTCAGGAAATTCGGAATCCATGGAACCAAAGGAGAATCGGATAACATTAAAGCCGAATCGGATCTAAGGTGACTCGGCTAATCCTATCCCGGGTAGGGTTAACCGGGTCCGGTGGAGAAGGTGATGCGGTTGGAGATCGCAAACATCTTTCCGCGAGTTTCTAGGGTTGGGAAGATCTACAGCAGTAGTAAAAAAGAAAGAAAATCACAGGCAAAAACATGGTTGAACTGCTCCTACGGAGACAAGTCTATCTAGGCTAGTCTGATACAAAACTTGGACAGAAAGTTTGCAGAGTATGCTACGGCAGGGACATGGGCTTAGATACGCATCAATCTAGCAAGAACAGGCGTGTGTATTTCAAAAAGTATGAACTCGTCACGGTGGCTATGGCGAGAGGAGGAAGAACTTACAGTGCTAGTTCCTCGAAGGAGAGATTCGACGGAGAAACGGCGGAGATGGGCGCGAGGCGCGGCTCCGGTGATCTTGCTCTGGTACGCTGTGCGTCCCTGGCGCGGCAACCTTGAATGGCGAGGTCGCGGCGGCGTCGATGGAGCGGGTCAGTGGGTCGAGAGGAAGAAGACGGGGAAAAACCACCGCGCCCTCTTTATAGCCTCCAGCGGTAACTGCCCCCCACTACCGCGCGGTTACCGGAGCACGGTTAGATCCCTTGCGTCGCGGAACTCTGTGGCAGCTGCTGTGGCCGTGTATTTCAAGCACACGTGGTCACGCCGCAGAATTGGAAGCGGTGGAACGGATCCTATGTGCCGGTCAACGGAGAAAACGAGGAGACGTGGTCTTCTGGTCAAATACACTCAAGTACCCGGTGGATCCGGATAACGAGCTGACAACCCGGGTTATACGGCTTTGCACAGGCTTTTCCTGCCAAATGTCCCGGAAAATTCGGTGACAACTAGAAGTGATCCGGTTAATGATGTTGGTTTTGAATCTGGAACGGCCCTTCAGCCGAGGCTGTAGGACCATACCAGCTTCGGGACTACTGTCGGGGGGCTGCCCCCGGGTAGGGCAAAGATGGTGTGTTATGAAGAGTTAAGGTCTAACCGGATCAAGATTAGCCGGGTCACTTGGGCCGGATCTCAAGGGGATTCGGTCAGTCCTTCTTCAAGCCAGAGTAAAAGGAAGGACCAAAGGGGATCCGGTGAGGCTTAACCGGATCCAAGGGAGAAGAGCCGGCTAAATTATCCGGATCCGTCAGGAAGGACCCGGGTAGGTCGACACGGATGTTGCACAGGGCCAAGTAATGTCAGTAAAAGTCACGGCACTGTAATGTTACTGACCGAGGCTCAGAAGACAGCAAGGTACCCACAGGTTTTCCGGGTCACAAGCCCCTAGGCGCTGACTCGGCCAATTCGGAAAGGGCAGTGGCTAGGCTACTGTGGTCTACACTGCCTTAAGCTCAAAGAGGAAAGATAAGCCTGTGGTGGACAGAGGGTGAGCTGGACTGAGTGACAGTGGCCAGTGTTTGTCCTGTTCTCCTTGTCCATGCCATTGTCTCTGCGGCCAGGGGCAAAAGGGTAATTCGGTTACTGTATATATGCGCCACCACCTCCCCGGGAAAAGGGATCGACGATTGTGAGCATCATTTCCCCCCAAGCTTCATCTTCTACTTGGAGCTCTCTCCATTGTTCATCATACAGCTCGAGGAGCGCTTTGTACTTGTAAACACTTGAGATATAAAGAGTAGGCTAGAGCTGCAGTAGGGGTTACCTCCACAAGAGGGCCCCGAAGCAGGGTACATCGTGGTGTTCTTGGCTGTTCTTGGTTTGCTTTGTTCTTGTTGTTTCCTGCGAGGTTCTTGTTTGATCTTCATGCGTGCTTCATAAGCGCGCAAACCCTCCCCGGTTCCCCCAACGCCCAAGCGAGCCCACACTTAAGCCATACCCATGGCATCTGCCGTG
>CAMZMU010000036.1:32284705-32405998 GCA_947311845.1 Poa pratensis | reverse complement strand
GAGGAAAATACACCGTCGTATTTGGCTCAATTGCATCGTCAATAACACTAGTATATGCATATGTCGCCGTATCATCCTCCCCCCCTTCAGGCGAAACCGTCCTCGGTTTCAAGTCATCTCCTGCAGCAACATCATGAGGAACAAGCTGAACGTCAACACACAGAAACGTCAACCGTAGAATCTGCAGGAACAACATGAACTGCAGCAGTATCTGGCACACACGGAGGCTGAATAGGCGTGAGAACAAGTGTAGCAGTGTCGGCAACCACAGAAAGTGCGGCAGCTTCGGCTTCCCTCTTCTTTTCCTCTTCGAGCTCTCTAAGCTTTTCTTTCAGCCGATCATCTCTCCAAGCCGTGAATAATGATGGATCCATGGACTTCAGAGTATAAATTTTCCCACCACATGGGACAGTATACTGAGAAGACTTGTAAGCGTAGTCTATAGAATGCACTGCACCTTGCTCATTGCACCATGGCCGCCCGAATAACATATGACACGAAACCAAATATGTTGGAATCACGTCACAGAGAACCACAAACGATAATGCTCCCAACCAACATTGCACCTGTGTTTGGTATTTGACGGTGAACTGGTCTTGACCCCAGTGCAACAGGTAAGGTTGTGGATGCGGTGTCTTCAATAAGTGCAGCTTCTCTACCAGCTCGAGACTAACAACACTGACCGTGCTCCAATGGTCGATTTGTGAGAGCGCATGCTCTGTCCTGTATCTTCACCTTAGTGTGAAACAGGTTTGCGTGTTGGCCTTTCTCTTCTAACCACGATCCAGCAGATAAACAGACCATGGTTGCTTCATAAAACAGTGTCACAACCCAAGCAATCTCACGTCCAAGCTTTTCTCTCTTTACGTGAATCAAGCAGACCAGAATACTTGGGCACGTGAATAGCTAGTAAATCCCACTGTTTCCGATCGATCGATAGTCAATCGGTACAGGAATAGGTAGGAAATACGATCTGATCTCTTGTTTCCCTTTTGTTTTTAACTTTCCGCTGCTAACAGATCTGATCCGAATCAAACGCTCCTCTTTCCCTGTTTTGACAACAGCTCAATCGCAACAGCCAAGGACTCCTCGATCGAACCTTCAGAACGACTCTGATCGGAAAAGACTTCCAAGCCACCTCGATCCGAGGTCTGGCGGCACGATCACGATCTCTACGGCCGACCGTAGCGCCTCCAGATGAATGATCTTCCCAGCAGACACGGCAAACAACGGATCTTCACGTAGCAGAAAACTCCAACGCCTCCAACAGAACAAACAGGCAAATAGCGGTTGTCTTCGCGTAAACGTCGGGCAGAACTTCGAGCAGCAAATCAACAGGACCGGTGTCTTGGCGTGACGCCTCCGGCAGCAAAACTTCACCAGCAGAACAAACTCAGCAGATAAATCTTAGAACGAACTCGCCGTGAGAAACCCGACGAATCTGATACCAAGATGATAAGGATCAACGTGATCCAAAGGGGTTTTTAGGCCCGATCTTTCACGGCGAACCAAGAAATAACAAAAGATAACTTCGATCGGTGAATAGATGAATCTACTCCACGATACGCAAACACAGATTCAAAGAATCAGCAATCAAAACCAGCAATAACTCGATCTCGGAGCCCCATCCTGGGTGAACCTCATGACATATCTTTAATCTCAAAATATAACCTCAGATACAAGGCCGGCGGCCAAACCCTTTATATGGGTGACTCCAAAAACCCTAAACTTGACACGGACCCACTTTTTCCTAAACAGAAAATAAACCGATACAACTAAAAATAAAAGCACTCTTTGGTACGCCATCTTCATGTCTCCTGTAGGCGGACCCCAGCCAATGGATTTCAACGATAGCTGGTCACGTAAACATATTCCTTGCCATATACGCTTCTTCATCGGAAGGAAAAGAAATAGCTCGCGTCTTCTATGCTCGATTTTTTCCTCAACAAAACAGCCACGTTTCCTCTGATTAATTTGCACGGGCCGGATCTCATTACACTACGGGAGAGCTTACCTGTGCCGACGGCCAAACCCTATGCCGACGGTTTTTTGTCGGGGCCGTCGGCACAGGGTCCGACGAGGCCGTCCGACGCCCTGGCCGTCGGCATAGGTAAAACCGTCGGCATAGATTTGACGCAAGGCTGTGCCGACGGTAAAACCGTCGGCACAGCTATGTTTTTTTTTCCTATTTCTCATCTAATATGAAAAAAAAATTCAAATTTTTTTTTGGAAAAAATAATTTTGGAAACCTGTGCCGACGGCGAAAAATAAAAAAAATATTTTTTTAAAATAAAAATTTTGGAAAAAATATTTTTGGAAACCTATGCCGACGGTTTTACCGTCGGCACAGCTATATTTTTTTTTCCTATTTTTCATCTAATATGAAAAAATTCATATCTTTAAATCCGTAAATCGAAATTTAACAAATAAAATGTCTAAATTGATTATAAAAATGAGAGGAATCCAAATATAACATCCATATCATCTTTTTCATCATGTATATGACTTTTTGCAACAAGATTTTATTTGTTTCTTTTGCTTATTTACTTCTGGTCATTTAATTTATGCATCTAAAAACTAAAAAGAACAAAAATATTTTCGTTTTCTTGAATCCAAAGTAAAAACGCAGGTGCAGGAATTGCTGAAATCTGCTCACTGTTTTATTTTTCATTTTTTTTCTGTAACTCCGAATGAGCTGAAATTTTAACCACCACTGCAACTTTGCATAACCTACACACCCGTAAAATATGAGATTATTCTGAGGTGTCTAGGTAGGGTAAAAACAGTACTGTATGCATGCTAAAGGATTTCATTTTTTGACTATTTTTTCACATAAAATTCAATTACTTTCGAAAAATAGGCATAAAGTCATTTTTCTAAAATATGTTGCAAAAAGTTATATACATGATGAAAAAGATGATATGGATGTCATATTTGGATTCCTCTCATTTTTCTAATCAATTTAGACATTTGATTTGTTAAATTTTGATTTACGGATTTAAAGATATAAATTATTCCATATTAAATGTAAAAAGGAGAATATGATTGAAAATATGATTTAAAGATATGAGTTATTCAAATATTATTATTACATAATCATTGTTATTTATTCAACTAAATTTTCAAAATTTAATCAATAAAAAGTGTAACATCATGATCCAGGGGTTAATATGGTTGATAAGATACTAATATCAGTAAGTTCTAACATCTCATCTGGAAGCTAATTTGGAAGGAACTCAAAAGTGAAGCGTGCTTGGGCTGGAGCAATTTGAGGATGGGTGACCGAACGGGAAGTTTGACCGGGTAAGTACTTTGACCTTAGATTGTGTGTAATATGTAATTAGAGATAATGTGTGTGGCTAATTGGGAAATTTCGAAAAAAAAACCAAAATTCAAAATTTCAGTGTAAAATAAAAAAATTATTTAAAAAATAATTTTGGAAACCTATGCCGACGGTTTTCCCGTCGGCACAGCCTACAAAATAAAAAAATTAATTTTTTAAAAAAATAAAAAAATTGGATTTTTTTTAAAAAAACATATGACGGTTTTCACCGTCGGCACAGCCTATGCCGACGGTTCGACCTATGCCGACGGTTTTCTAGGCTGTGACTACGGGCACCTACGCCGACGACCCTGTGCCGACGGTCACCGTCGGCATAGGGCTGTGCCGACGGGGAAGGTATCTGTGCCGACGGTAAAGTAAGCTCTCCCGTAGTGTTAATATCTCCATGCAAATAGGAAGCATTAGTTCCTCTCGTGCATGCATGTACATCAGAATGTCTAATATAATTACGCATGCACCTCTGGCCGCTAAATCCATGCAACTCGTTCACCACCAACGCATGCACGTTCAGCTCGAACTCTTTTACGTTGCTTTGATCAAAATACATACCAGTGTGCATAAGTGAGGAAAATACACCGTCGTATTTTGGCTCAATTGCATCGTCAATAACACTAGTATATGCATATGTCGCCGTATCATGGCATGTTGCCAACATGCTATTCCCTACTAGTGCGTGCTTTCGTGATTTGTTACGAGTTAATGGAAGTGTAGACGTGAAGGAAGTCTTCGTAATGCTCTTATCAGCTGAGATGGATGTTTACGTGCATCATTTGATGACGCCATCTTTCCTACAAGACCAGTGGCGCGTCCACAAAAGGTATAAGAGTTATATACAAGTTATTGACATATTCTTAACTCGAATATATTTTGGTATTGAATACTGAAATTTCTCATGTTGCATGATTGCAGTATGAAAAGGAAAAGAGTCAAGAAAGAAGGAAAGAAGTGGAGGAAATGGAGGAAGAAGGCACTTAATGCGCCATGACCATTACTTCAACTACAAGTCCAAGTCAATGAAGGAGATCTACACTATGACTTTAAATAAAGTTATTTTCAGTTCGATCATTTTGTAATGAATATTTTGAGATTCTAGAACAAGTTTGTGTTCGAATATTAAAATATGTTTGGGAGTTCACATTTTGTGAATTCAGTTTATGATGATCTTCTTTATTGTAATATGTCTTTAAATTAAGTTTTGTTAAGTCTTTATTATTTTGATTCGAAATATCATTTAAAGTTTTGAGTGATGATATTTGATTTTGGCTTGATCTTTAATTTTGGAATAATCTTTTTGTTGGTTCTCTTTTGAGACTCTTAGAGTTATTTCTAAATTAAATGAATAAAACTAAAATTCAGAAAGTGCTGGACACTTGAGCAATTCGAAATTTATGAAGTGTTGGGCACTTAACGAAATCGGACGGTAAGGGAGGTAGGGGATTGAATCTCTAAATCTCCGGAGGACGCTCAGCGGTTTCCTTCAATTCATTCCGTACGTCCAAAAATATCAGGTGAAAAGTAACTGGTAGACTATGGTTACATCGATTGTGTGTCGGTTTCCTTCCTGAACGAGAGTAACCTACATCAATCAAACCATGTTTTTTTCCACACGATTGTGTAGGTTACCCCATAGAGTTTTGCGAATTTTCGAGATATTTATGAAAATTCACCATTCAAATAATTTCGAAAAATAAAAACAGGTCATGCTGAATCGAACTCGGAACCTAAAACACCCACTCAGCTCCTCCATCACTGCATTACATCAAATTTCGTGCTAGGGGCATTATCTATTTATTTTGAAGTGTAATGCCTCGTAATTATTCAAATTTGACCAAAATTTCGGCCAAGATCATATTTTTTCGTCCCCTATTGAATTCTCTTTATTCGCGACGATATAATTTCCTGAGCCCAGCTACTATCTTGCCGCCTACTGCTAGCGAGATACAGAAATAATGAAAATAGAAATGTCAGGACTCAGGAGACTCAACTAGCAACTTTCTACAAGATCAGCGCCGAGGGCTGACAAAAAGCCAGATAAAACGATAGAACCCGAACATCCTAACAACGAGGAAAACAATCATGAGCTACATGCTAGGAGGGGCCGAAACAATGCTAAAACTAACTAATTTAATCACAAATAAGGGATTAGCAAACATATACATGCACTTGTGAAAGCATGATAGCCATGGCCCTCCAGGTCTAGTCAAGGAGTAAGTCCATGAACATGTGGCAGTAGATATCGATATCAGCATTACAGAGCGAAGAGCGCATGTAGGACTCAAAGAAGCTAACTAGCCTGGATATGTAAGCATGCTAATGTCATGACCATGACAAGAGCTGCACCTTCTCTTGAGAAACCATGAGGCCACGGATACATGCATCGAAGGAAATCACCTCAGCTTAAGATGGTGGAAGTCTGGAAGATCAAATTCGTGGGAAATCATACAGGGGGTCGAAGACTTAATAAAGCAGAGCGTAGATGGAGAAGCTATGTAAATTTCTGGGACCTGTTTTATTCCACTGAATTATTTTCCAGCATATATATCTGGAAGAGAGCGAGATAGATTGACGCGAGTCGTCTTGCTCAGTCGTCAATCACTGGATTGAGCAACAGCAACCATCGTGGCCCTCGTCTTCAAAGGTGGCCGCCGGCGCGTCGTCGCGCATGTAGTGGGGCCCCCAGGGCCTGCCGCCGAAGGGAGTGTAGTAGTAGCCGGCCTCCGGCGGTGGTGGTGCCGCGTAACGAAGCTGGTTGTGGCGGACGTACGGGTCGTAGTAGCCGCCCACTGGCGGGTGATGAGAGCTAGGAGCAGGCGACGGCGGCGGCATCGCGCGGTAGCCGTACGGCGGTATCCACCGCCCACCATCGATGCCGGGAAAGGAGAGCTCGGAGGCGGCATCCCGCCGTATGCACCGCCCACCGGAGGAGGAGCAGGCGGGGCCCCGAAGTCGGGCAGGATGAAGACGGGCCTCCTCAGTTTGGAGGCGAGCAGCTCCCCTAGCGCCGCCGGGTCCGCCATGGCGACGATCGACACGCGCCCCGTCACCAAAGAGACAAACACCTCCTCCACACCTGGAAAGACATCAATGGTAGCGTATAAAACATGCGTGCATGCATCTCAATCGACACTGTTACTCTCGCATGCGCGCGTGTACGTACCGTCAATCTTCATGAGGTCCTTCTTGATCTTCTTCTCGTCGCGGGGGCGGAGCACGCCCATGATGACGACCAATACAACCGGCGCCATCGCCATCTTCTTCTCGCAGCAGCAGCGGTGTGCGCTTCTCTCCAAGTACCTCGATCGGTATAGGGATGATCTGATTAATTCGATGTGCTATTTATATGCCGCCGGTGAGTCGGTCGGGCGTGGCGCCAGCCTGGAAGAATCGCTAATCCCACGATTGCCGCTTCCCCTCGCCGATTCCCTAATTCCGTAAATTTGATTTCCTGCCATTCCGTTCTCACGCTTTCCTTTTCTCGATCGTGTGCCTGATCCGCACGCAGAGCTGGATATTTACCTGACTAGCTAATTGCCTGTGCTTGCAACGGGAGACAAAGTAAAATATATACTTTGGTCAAATTATTTTCATATGGTGAGATGTGAAAATGTCGCCTTTTTTTGTTATGTGGCTCAACTCATAATAAAGTCTTTTTGCACGGGTCTTTATACTCGTCGTTCTGATTTATGACTAAAACATGACATTTTTGTTATACACAATGAATTAACTTTCTGTTCATATGTTACTTTTTTAAGAAAATCCTGTAAAAAAATCAAATATTGATAGGCGCAGTTATTTTCACTGGTTTAGCAATCTCGAATTAACTTGATGAACCTAGATATGACATGACCGTGACTGCACCCACATGCTCGCTTGATCTGAAAAATATTGATATGGTACACTTGATCATGCCTTCGCTATGGTCAATATTTATTGAGTAATTTTCAGTCCTTTAGTCCTTTGAGAATTTCACTGCTAAAAATCAGTTCTTCCTTGACGGGACAAAGTTATGCAGAGATCAACAGTTGTCAATGACTCAACGCAGCAACACCATCAACAACCTAAACGGATTAATTCATCGGATGCCTTCCTGCTTCGTAATTTATGTGTCAGCTCCAGTTCTTACTAACATATATTTCAAGCTCTCTCTCGGGCCCACGTACTATTAGTCTATCTTTTCCATCGTTGTCTCTATTTTCTCCATTATTACCTGTCTGTCCTAATCCCTTCAATGAATTTCCAAAACATCAGAACTTCTTACTCTTCCCTAAATGTACCACAAAGGTTCCCAATATCTTGATATTCCAGGTCCACAAATGTTTCTTTTCATATAATCTGTGATATTTTTCATGCAAGTTCCAATTAAACAAATCAGAGACATGAAGCATTTCCAAAAACCTGAGAGGATAATGCCAGGAAGTCCGTAGAACAACAAAGAACATCTCCTTTTGCACCAGAACTCCCACATGTCGGAGGATAATGCAAAAAAGAAAGGCACAAGTATAATCACAACACTGCTGTCACCCCATATGCTCACACCGATTGTTGTCCGAATGCTCGAGGCAGTCAGGACACTTCCTTCCTGTTCGTGCTCCTGCCTGCGCTTATAGATCCGATGGTGCCAACACCATCTCCACGGTCACATCGATGCCACACTCCCCGACGCCGCTGTCGCCCACGACTGCAGCAGCACGGGGATTTCTGAAATTAGCAATGAGACAAACAGGAGTTGTTTAAATCAAGATTAATTTCCTATATGTACATAGTTGTAGCAGGGGCAACGCAACGACAATGAGCAGAGACACCTTCTGAGCTTGAAGACGACAGTTTTTTAGGGAAAGAAGTCAGTTTTACTTTTAGGGAAAGAAGACAGTTTTAATTTAATCACTTAAAACAACTGGTCACGTAGGTGAAACTTATGTGCCGAAAAACTAAGTGTGTGTGCTACACAACAAAGTAACTTCCCAGGAAATGGAAGACCAATTTTTTGTTTGCACCAATATCATGCTTGTACAGTACTGGTCAAAACTCATCACCACCTAGTAATTCAGTCTGCACTACTCTTTCACATAGTAATTTTTTTTTATAGTGGATCTTCCCGGCGTGGGATCAACAAAGATTACAACGAACACACCCGACACACGCCAAAGAACAAAGAAGAAGGAAACCCAGTACAACAGCAACAAGTCCAAGAGAACGCAGAACCTGGAACCTTGCCCGCTGAACCGCCGCATCACCTGCTGTCAACCTCTTCGCCGGAGCCGGAGAGGAAGCAGCGAGGCCGCCGCCACACCCAGGAGAGAGAGCACCTCCAACCTTGTAGAAGACCGCATGAGCCGTCCGCCCAGGCGACGAAACCGAGCACGTTGAACACGCACGGCCATAGTGCTTCCTCCCCGCTTCCGCCCATCTTCCATCAACCCTGCACTGAGCTGGACCTTCTCTTTGCCGGAGCCACCGCCGAGAAACCAAGCACGCCATGGACTTCCCTCCTCGCCACCACGGCAGGCCAGGGCACGACGAAGTAAGGCCACCAGAAACCAGAGCAAACTGAACCAAACACTTCCCCCCTCGCCACCACGGCCGGCCGGAGAAGGCAGAGCAGCGCTCGAACATCCGGCGAGCACCTCCGAGAACCACGAGTTGAAGCTCCTGTACAGACGGTGGAGCCAAACAGCAGCAGCTGCCGGCACACCACCGACCAACCCCCAGCACCCCCACAGCATGGCCAGAAGCAACCTTACCGAGGCAAAGACGGGGACGAGGGACAAAAACTCCACCAGCCGGTCGTCGCCTCCGCCACGAAGACCGCCCTTGGAGCAGAACAACTCGAAGGATCCACGAATCCCGAGCATGAACAGCCAGCAGCTCGTCGGCTCCGCCACAGAAGGCGTCGCCGACGTGGCAGAGGAGCTCCAGCACCATTAATCCACCGCGCCGCCGCAAGCACCACCTCTCCAGCGCCGCCGGAACACCCTACCCTACTATCAACACACCTAAGGCGCAGATCCGGGGCCCCTCCACTCTCCCACCGCCGGAACGACGGCCAGAGAGGGAGGAGGCCACCGATCTGGCCGTCGGCGGAGCGAGGGAAAGAACGCGCCTCCCTTTTCTCCTCTCTGGAACTGTTGCAGGGGAACGAGGAGGGATATGTCAATTCACATAGTAAATTATGCAGACAACTTGCAATATACTCAAATATGAACATAAGGACATGGATTTAAAATGCAATACTGGGTAACTACAAATATGCAAAGCAAAAGAAAAAAAGAAACATCACCTCAAACATTCACTGAACAAAAGAGCACGTACAGTGCAATGTACTTAGTTAAGAAATAGTTTCGCAAACCTGAAACCACAAACCCTGCTGCCGGCACATCAAGATTGGGATATGTAAGTGGAATCCAACTTATCCCCGTGCATCAAGATTTTACTCTGAAGGTGGAAGTGTAATTGCCATAGCTGTGAGTGCTACAGGATGGAAAACTTCCATCTGGACGTGTAACCCTCAGTTGATGGCTCTGCCAGTCGCAATGAACTTTCCTCGGTAGGGAAGAAAAATATTATGGCCCTAGGACACCTCAGAGAAAGCTCTATAGCCCTGTAGTGGACCTACACACTATGCTACCGTGTCAATAATGCTTGAAAAAATCCATTTATATATGCAAAGGCACAAACAGGTTTTTTTTTCCAATATCGTCCTCTCCTATTTGATAAAATAATTAGCAGAACCTGCATAGTACTCTTGATGTGTAGTCATACGCCATCTACAGGTCCAACGCTCTCCTATCCTGTCCACTCATGTGAACTGATCCCCATAACCAAACCAAGCAAAGCAGGAGATACACAGATTTTATCTCCCCCATCTTTTCTCAAAAGTTGAGGAGGCAATATTGGTGAAGTTTCGTTTTAGAAAACCTTCAGATGTCTCTGGCCGAAGGACTGCTGCCAATAAAGAGATGTTCGTGTAGGTAGGTGAATGTGTAGTGCGGATTTTTTTGTAGATGGAGGAGAGTAAGAGGACAACTCCGAGGCGTCCGCCATAGTTTCCCAACGAAGGCATCTGCCTTGTCTGCATCAATCTATTGTTGGTGCACTTCTCCTCTGCCGCATCGGCCAATCGTGGGAATTGATTAGCTTCAAGAAAGATGCTGGATTTGTACGTGATCAAACTTGAAGCTAGCAAAATTTAGAAATTGGAGAGAAGGTGGTCGAGGAGAATTAAGCTAGATACCTCGATTGGATGGTAGATTTTTTAGGGAGCATCGCTGGTGGAGCTTGGAACCCAGGGCGCTCGTTTAAACTCCTGCTCCGGGGCTTCCGCGTGCCTCAACGGCATCCCGCGCTCCGCCTTCGGCTGTAAGGGCGAGAACGCTGCTCACCTTTCACCTATCTGAACTCGCGGCCGGCGTGAGAGCAGGGGCAGGGGCGGCCGCGCAAGCGATGGAGGTCATGGGGTCGCAGGGGACCACGGCGCCGCCGGAGGAAACCGGCAGGAAACTGGGACCGTCGCCGGAGAGAGGATGCGCGCGGGGTGGCGCGACCCATCGTGGGAGGAGCAGACTTGTGAGATCCAGATCGGGGAGATCCGCCGGCGAGAAGGTGTGGCGATCCGTGGTGGGAAAGCGGGAGAGGCGGCGGGCGCCGGCAGCCGGGCAGGGCGGCGACGTGCGTCACGGGCGGGGCAGATCGGCTGCGAGCGGCAGGGCGGCAACGTTCTTTGGCAAAAAAAGGGAGTTGTTGGTCGCCCACGCGAACGACGGACGCCTCTGCTGTTGGCGCGACGTGGAGCTGGATCCGGCGGCCGGAGTAAGGTGGGCGGCGATTTGAATTTGGCGTCGGGGAAACAGGAGAGGAAGTTGACGATGCTGTGGGGTGGCGGCGGCCCGGGGCGGAGATGCGGTGGGGTTGGCCGTGAGGGTCACGGCGACACATGTAGCTGTAGCCTAGCTAGGTGGTCGAGGTTGGAGATGCGGCGGCGGCGGCCTTCCCATCTGTCGCGGCGGCTAGGTCAGAAGAATTGAGAAGAAAGGATGTGACGAAGCGTTTCATGAGGGGACGTGGGAAAAAAAAAGGTGAACGACGGGATGCGGGGAGAAAACTGTTGCGGAAAAAACAAAGCGAGAGGCTTGACGAAGGGAAACTTCGTGCTTTTTAGATAGTAGAGATAGAGAAGATAGAGATAGAGATAGAGAAGATAGAGAAGAGATTGATCGTGTGCCTGATCTGATTGATTTCAATGACACGGTGCTTATGCACAACAAAGAGATGGATACTCCATCACGGTAAAAGCCTAAAAAACATCCTCAACGTCAAATGACACGGTGTTTGTCCTTAGAGAGGTAAACTCAGGACACCTTCGGTCTATGAACTTGTAGGAGATGATTGAATTGGTCATTGATCTCTCAAATGTGAAAATCCGTCAGTGAACTCTATTTTATTAGCGGCTTAGTCACAAAACGGCGATGTTTTTCTTTTGTCCACAAGGCGTCGGGGTCGGCCAACAACCATCACCTCCAAGGCTCCAAGAACGCCCTCACTTTTTTCTTTGCAGCATGGAGCATTTCATCGAACAGGTAAAGCACATAACAAACTACGCCACCCCGGAGTTATCCGACACCCCTCATACTCATCCCATACGTGAGGCGAATTTGGGATGTCGGACGTGTCCCACCCCCACACATATCCCACCCCTGAACAAACCTTACCTTGTCTCGACCGCTCCACTTCACTCCACTCCAGTCCCTGAAGTATGGATCCGATTGGTGGAGCAAAGGGCTCATTTTTTTGGAAAAAAATCCACAAATTTTATCATGGACACACAAATATGTGGTGTTGCATCCAATCCATATCATGTGTGATGAGGACTCTCTCTACCATAGGTGACCGTAATCCAATACTTCGGGAAGATGTTTTGCGTTTGCTATGCACTAAATGCACAAAGTAAGTTTTCTTTACTTCGATTTTATTGTTTCTTTCACTTTTATTGCGTTATGTTTTTTTACAGAGTACGCAATTGCGTACCGTAATTTTATAGAAGATAGAGTTTTGCAATACAAGAACTGACAGAGCAGCAAAGTCTATCACAACACCACACCACACCACACCACACCACTCACTACCCTAGTGGACTACTCTAGCAAAAGAGTTGCTCCCTCCGAGTCCCACACTTCTCCATAGATTCCAGTCGGCGATGATTTATTGCATTATGTGAAGTGACTCTTACTTGTTAGATGGAGTTATCCGCCAATGTGTGTCATCGCCTTGAGAAAAAAACCATTCACGGCAAGGACAAGGCACGGCGCAATCCGGTGATGACAAGGAGAGCGCAACTCTATCTGGGATCATTAGTGTATGAATTGTTGAATTGGTGATTTATGCTATATGATCTACATGCATATTTGATGTACGAGAAAGGCTATACTGACGTGGTCTTATCGTGGGGATTGGGGGAATGGGGGAGTAGCGTGCAGCGAACGGAGTTCAGCGTGTTGCAGGTAAAGAAATGGTATAAAAAACGGTTGACCTGTCCGGTGTTCATGAGAGTTTCCATCTCACCGTCAACGCCTCCCACGTGTCAGCGGGCATAGCATTTGTCATTGTTCAATCCACGGCACATTCCCAGGAGTTTAAAAAAACAAGCGAGACGTCACCACCAACAGACAAATGGAATTCACAATTTCACATCGAGACCAAAATTATTGAGCTCTTCATGGACCAGTTTTAACCATCCAAAAATGTAAGCCCAGAAAGAAGCTAATATATCTAATGGGCCAATGGGTTATACCCGGTAACAATGGAAACGAACTACAGTACATGATTTCATATTCATACGATTGTACAAATGAACGCCTGCGCAGCGCATCAAAATTAGATGCAGCTGACGACACGGGAGCAATCCTCCATCATCATTCATGGTACTTTGTCTCGTCTAGTTCTTGTGCTAGCAGCATTCTGCAACTGCTGAACAAACTGAGGATGCCAAAAGCTTCAGCAATGGATACTTCAGCGGGATCAAGCCTTCAACCGTTACTGAGTTGTGTCGACGGGTAGTTGGAACAAAAATCGTGGATGCCTTCTCACTGATCCGGCAAGCTCTGCACGACAGGAAGACAATACCATTAGATAAACGACGTAGCGTAAGACTTTCGGGATAACATAGCTGTTTTTAAGGACAAACCATGGCCGCAGCTAACTGAAGGGTAAATAACAAGGCTGTGGCTGGTTAAAACGTTGAGGATATTACCTCATGGGTTGAACCCTCATATCTCTTCCAACATAAGTTTGATCCTGTACATTTTTACTGTTTTCTTCTAGGTCCAGTATGCAGTTGCTTTCTGTTATAGAAGTCTACTAATTCCAAGAGTATTCTGCAATTATTGTTCAAAAGTGGGAAAAGGTTTGCTTCAAGAAAGCCACAGCGATGCCAAACAAAACCGTCATATTCAAATCTGTTCTGGTTCAATTCAACTTAAGATGCTTGATGTAAACACCATATTTGCATATATACATAGGTCCATATACAACAAACCCTTCAAGAATACCATAGGAGCTAAAGTTGAGATGCATGTCCTTATAGAGGCGTGGAAGGAAAGTTGGGTTCTGTACTCTGCCTTTTTGGCATCTTCATCTGCTTACTTTTTCTAGGATGCTATTTTCATCGGACTATCACACACATCCACGGAACTTTGATGTCAAAACAGACTATGATAACGGACTTAGTATTCACTATTCGGATGTACGATTTTCGCCAAAGACAACATAACATACATGTTTTTATATTGCAAAGTAAATCACAGGTCATGGCAAGTACTTACAAGGCCAAGAGCTTCTGCGGCGGTTTTGACATTGCCAGCAGTACAGACGCTCCTGTATAGAGATAGAAGGTGAACCCTCTCTGCAACTTCCAAATTCTTTTTTAGTCCACCAGCAACCATTTCCATTTCTGCCTGTAGGATAGAAGAAAAAGAGCTTGCATTAATTGTGTTTTTCTCACCAAAAGAAGGATAAATATGCAATAACAACACTGCAAAATGCCACGAGAATTAAGTCCTAGTCTTTTTTTTTGAAATTCAGGTTACAAGCGTAGTACAAGAGACTAAGTTAGCTCTTGTCATGCAATAGTATGATACTCAGTAAATAGCATTTATCGTGGTGAAAGCTGTAGTGAGGCAACTCAGATAGCCAAAGCCAAGTATTACCGATGGAAATATCACCATCTCACTAGTGATCATGAAACTAGCACATGAAACCTAATCTTCATGCTATAGAAATACAATCACCAAGGGGAACTTGTGTAAGGCCTCAAAGTCACACTACGACCTACTATAGGCCCCAGAAGGATAAACCATGGAAAACCATAGCAACTCATCCAGGCTTTCTTCCTCAGCTCACCCGAAAAAAGTTTAACTTGGTCTCAGGGTTACTACAGTTGTTTTCTTTGGATTTACATGTTGTCAAAACATAAAAAACTCATATAGGACGACCTAGGCCACTTGCACAAGAAGCTGGCCAGGGAATCACAAGTTCACAAATCTTAAGAAACCAAAGGATGAAAATGGATTGAAAGATGAAAATAGCAGCACTGGAAGAAAATTTGCCAAGCTAAAAAGCAAAATACATACCGAATTTTCTTCTGGAGGGAATACATTATGAATTCTGGAAATCTTCACAAGCTCATCTAATGCCTCTGTTCGTTTTCCCTGAATCTCTAGAGCCTGAGGGCAATGTGCAGATCGAATCAACAGGACTGATACGTATGTAAGATCATAAACATGTTTAAGACCCTAAGTAGATCCATACCCAGGATTGCAAGAAGCACGCACGAGTGCGAGCTGCAACTGATGCACAAACAAGTGTGGCAGCACGAGACTTGTCCAGACCAATATTTATAGCAAGACCAGCAAGAAAATTTCTTGGATTCTCTCCATTAATTTGTGCTGCTCCCATGTCTTCTGCTATGCTTTACCACGAATAAAAATATCACGACCATGCAGATCGAGTAGGCGATAAAACTAAAACAATTATTTAAGAGAAAATAAGTAAAACTACAAGTCCTTCTATAGCAGATAGTTGCCAGGAAGAGCTGAATGAACATGTGATGTGAAACCCCAAAAAAGTTGGGCTGAAACAAAACACACCTGCTGATATCATCAAGAACAAAGCCTGTTGTTGCCCTATAGAAAGAATCACGTGAATTCTCTGCGTCAAATGAGACCTTTAAACCTGATATCTTGCACAACTGCCTTAGCTGCATTAGAACACAAGGCATGGTTAATCAACAGTAAGAAGGCATGTTGACAAACTGTAACCTTATTTATTCCAACAATATTTCTGGTGCACAAAACATTGGAGGATTTATTTGACACAAGTAAATCCTAAGTCATTGGATAATAATATTTGTAGTAAGATATTTCAGAACAAATTCTTTGAATAGTTATGGTGATTGGTGTAACAAATGACTGCAGTGGCTAACGAATGTGCCGTCAGAAAAATGATAAATCCATAGAGGGCCATACGATTGTGATGAGTGTCTAATTAATATTTACTTCAGTCGATACAGACAAACACATAGTTTCTTCAGCTGAAGACTGTAGGGGGAGGGGGGCAAGAATAAAATTTGTTAAATTGTTTGTTTGTGAACAGGAGAAATATTTACAGGGTAGATTAAGAATATACACAGTGGGTAGGGAATGAAAGGAAGAACCAGAAAAAAAAAAGACTATCAAGCTGATCCAGCCAGCATTAGAGACATGCTGCAACCTCCTCTTTCATCCTGAAGGAGAGGAGAAAGAGATACCTTTTCGAAGAGAGTAGACCAAGAAGCTATGCTAGGGTTTACAGTGTAAAAAAGAATCACATTCCTTTGCTTCCAGATGTTCCATGCTGCCACAATGAAGGATTGCATACAGAAAGGCTTCTTGAAAATCGATTTTGCATCAGGGGCAAGGTGTTCCACTTCAGAGTTGGCACTGTGAGCATTTGATATAGGCCCAGCAGGCTCTAATGAAAGGGCAGGACCAGAAGAGATGAGTGCGAGTCCTAGGCTCATCAGTACTACACAAAATACAGATAAGTTTCTCATTGATCTTGATGTTTACGCCTTTGTAGCATGCGTCTAGTGTTGAGCCTGTTAGGAGAAACAAAGCAGATGGTTTCAGTTTCGAGGTGCATTTGGATTCTAAATCCAGGACGTGCAAGCAATTGGCCTTAAGATGATGGAAGGAGGATTCATAAAACTTGCATCTGTTAGATTGATCTCTTTCCCGTGTGGGCCCAACGGCCCACCGGGCCCCTTTGACCTGCGCCCTGATCGGGGGCGCCCAGCCCACTATGGCTGGCGGGCCCCTGTCACCTGCGCTATATAGAGAGGTGGGGGCCGGCGGCACGCAACACGAGGTTCGTCGCGAGCCGCACACCCCACCGACACACCCTACCGATCTAGGGCAAGCGCAGTGCTGACGGGAAGCTCCGCCGCCGCCACTGCCCTCTCACCGTCGTCACCGTCGCACTCCACCATGGCCAACACAACCGGCTCATCGAGCCAAGGAGAAGGTACACCTCTTACCTTCGGATCTCTCTCTGTTCTCACTCTCAGATGCCTAGACAGATTCATATACAGTAGTTGCTACCGGTTAGATCTAGACTAGATGATCCGCAAGGTGTAGATGTCAGTTCTAGTTCTGTGCATGCTAAAATGGTGTTTGGGGAGAACTTGCCTAAATTCATGAAGTTTGTCAGAGGCTTCGGCAGTAAGGGGGAGGTGGAAGAGGTTGAGAGGCTCCGAGCATGTGAGAACACTGTTGGCTGAAGTGAGATTGTCAGCCTAGGGGAATGTGGTCCGATTGGCCTCTCCGGTCCACCAATCACCCAAGAAGAGAGTTGTGTCGCCTCTTGCAATCAAGCAGGAGGCCTGAAGACATCTCACCACCAGAAGAAACCAGATGGCCCAGCTGTCTAAGTCAACACATCCATGGTAGTGATTCCAAATGATCAATGATGCACACCTAAGGAATGTCGAACTTGTTGTAAAACTGGTGAAGTTTTGAACTTAAGAGATTTGTGATGCCAAGACTGTCTTTGATATATGGGTTTACCGACTTTGTCCCAAGCTGCCAGGTATCTGGATCTTCCAGAGTATTCAGATTTTCCACAATGGCATAAGCGCCGGGTTTTATCAATGGTGTCTTTCACTCCCTCAGGGAGCTTCAGAATGCAAAGATAAAAAGTTGGGAGGGCACACATAACAGCTTTGCTAACCATAATGCGACAAACAAACAAACAGTTTCGCTTTTAGTCCACAGTTTACAGATGCTTGCCATTTTTTCCTGCAATTACATGCATGTATGCCAGGCAGCAGCTCCCGGCTTTTAGCTTCTGGAGACAAGCTGGAGCAGGCAGGTTAAACTCTCCAGGTTCCACCGTTTAAGCCAGAGCCAGATAAGCTGGATGTGCATTTGTATAGGTAGCTTCGCCATCACCTAACTTCTACCAGAACTGTAAGACTAGGTTCTTCCGAGGTTAGCTTTTAGAGCTCAAAATTTGAAGCCTGAGTCGACCAACAGGGAATAAGATCTAGCAAGAAGTAGATGCTAACAACACAATCCAATGGAAGGGATTAAAATCCAACATTGCAATATTAAACAGTTAGAACATAATCTAGAGGACCAGACTATCTTATCAGAACGCAAATTTTGCTTATGTCTCTGAAAGTTGCCCTACTTTCCATTACAATTACACCGTCGGGGTTTCCCCTACGGTAATGTGGTTAAAACAAAACTTTCCATTACAAAATGCTGACCCTTGCCTGCTACAGAAGCTATATAATAATAAGAGCATGCCAGCCTCAAATTCAAGAAAATGAGGTGATAAAATTTGGAAAATTTAGAATGCGATAATGTTAACAGGTAGAAAGACTAACCTGAATTGCATCATCGTATCTATAATCCCTCCCCGCAATCCTATTGTCAATGATTGCTGGAACATGGAAAGATTTAAAGATTTGAGACATGAAGAACTATGAAAATTCGCAGGAGTATTATCAGATGACCAACATTACCTACCAAAGAAAAAGTGTAACACAATTAGACTATTAGTTATCTACCACTTTGTACCACCTCCTGTTATGAAAAGGAAAGTGGTTATCTACCACTTTGCAACACCTCCTGTTATGAAAAGGAAAGTGGCAAGCAAAGTTTGATAAGACGTATTTATTCTTCTTATGAGCAGCCCTAATCTCAGGATTCATATTTGCAGTTTGAGTCTTTGGACTACCGCAATGAAGACGAAAAAGTTCCATGTGTTAATCAATACCAAGAAACTCAAATAATTTAGGCCAAAAACCATCCTAATGTTTGGATTTAATTTGTAAAGGAAGTTCCTTCTTCTTTCCTTGGATACCATGTTAGTAGTTCAAACCACTTTAATTTGTAAAGGAAGTTCCTTCTTCTTTCCTTGGATACCATGTTAGTAGTTCAAACCATAGATACCAGATTCGTCGCGATTTGGCACTTTCTGCGAATCGAGTTCAATGGGGGTATACATCTCTGATTCGCGAATCGGAGACGATTTGGTTCGCAATCAGTAAATTTATAAGCAATATGTAGAAATTGGTTATACACACAAAGGAACACGTTGTAACAGAAGATCCAAGCTTCAATGCTTTAATAGAAAGAAAAATAATGAGGCAAGGGTGGCTGGGTCAGCCCAGCCCATGAAACAGCCACCTCCCCCGGACGTCTCTTCCCTGTTCTGACCTAAGACACCAGACGCCACTCTCTCTTTGAACTCTCACCAGGCAGCTGTTCCTCCGAACCTGCAGCCACAGCTCCTCCCAAACTGAAATTGCAGCCACTAGTGCACTACACCCACTCTATTACCTACTATTTAGTGGTCACTCCTTGCTTTTCCACCATGTCATCGATGGCCTGGGCGACTCGACGAAGGCACTCAAGGGTGCATCATACAGAGATGGCGGAGACATCCAGACAGCGTTTGAGATGGACGAGCGGTGACGGCAGAACGTGGGTTTGGTGGACTTGTGGCAGAGGCAGTGTGGTCAAGCGTCTGGGGCGACCTGGTTCCCTTTTCTACTGGGTGCGAATCGTCAGCGAACAGGCGTGATTTCGAACCCCGATCTAGATCAGTCCATATAGATTGTGGTTCAGTGTCTTGGCTAGCAAATCTGGTAACTATGGTTCAAACAAAGATTAGACCAAATCTCGCACATGGCAGTGATAACAGAAAAAACTAAATTTACATGCGAAAGCAAGCTTAAAGCAAAGTTAGAGGCCTAGAGGACAATTTTTAAGCACTACAACATAACTTGGTCTTAAATTTTGTTATTAAAGCAAGACAAGTGATAAGTTGGTCCGGTTTTGTAGCTTTACATGGTCAGACAAGTGATAAGGTGTGGTTTTGTGGCAAGAAAATCAAAAGATGTGGTAAACCAACATAAGATCTCCTGACGCTGTGGTTCTATGAAATTCCCCCTCAAATGGAAGTAAAGATCAGAACAAATAAAACAGTGTTACTAGCACTCACACGCATTCTAAATGATATACACTTTTTACGACAAGAATAAATGAATCAGGCAGTTCTTCATAATTATCCTCTTTTCTGATATATACGCTTATTTTATAGGCAAGCTGGTCAGGTTCAATATTCCTATTGACTTCATATGTAAACTGGAAACCAAACAAATTAGTTTCAGAAATTTACAGGCATTCACCTCGGACCAATCTATTGGCCAGTCTCGACCACCTCTCGGCTTCCGGCCCCAGGTCCACCACCTCCGTTTCAATCTCCGGCCACCACTCTGGGAGCCTTGCCTGTGGTTCCCTCCTCTTGACCTTCCTCGCAGGCTCCTGGACGCGGCTGACCGGAGGCAACACAGGTGACGACACAGCCACCACCACCTCCTTCCCTCCCAAGCTCCGGTCCCTTTTGGTCACCACAGGTCTGCCTTCCGGCCCATCCCACCAGCTCCGCCCCCATAGGTGGCGCCAAGACCGAAAGGCCAGCCCCAGCAACGCCCACGCTGCGGCGGAGAGGGCGAGAGACCAGAGAAGGGCGGCGGCCGCGAAGCGCAGCGACGAGCGGCGGAAGGTCAGGACCACGCGGTCCCCGCCGACGACGCGGACGGAGGAACGGAGGTCGCCGTAGGCCTCGTCAGCCTCCGCGGCGAGGCGCTGGAAGCGCAGCTCTACGCGGCGGCGGAGACGCCAGAGCTCGGACTCTAGGGCTCCGAGGTCGTCGTCGGGGGCGAGGGTGCGCGTGGGCGTGGGCGTGGGCGTGGGGGCGGCGGCCTTGCTGCCGGAGCGGAAGGGGCTAGGGTTTGTGCCGCGGAAGCGCCGGTCGAAGGCAAAGGTTGTGACTGCTCGGCGGCTGCGCGGTAGCAGTAGCGAGGGGAGATACGGGAAAGAGGTAGAGGCGACCGGCGCTATCGCCGGCGAGGCGGCGGCCGTGGCTAAGGCCATCGCATGAGCTTGTGTGAGAGGAAGGGGTTTGGAGAGGTTGGTGTTCCGATGACGTGGTAGAGATGGCTGGAGAGCATGTAGTGACATCTCACGTGACACCATGATGTCACTCCTTGAAATTCAAAATTTTAAGTTTCAAAAAATTGTGGATGTTCACAAGATGTGTATCTATAACTTCTAAAACTTTCATTACCAAATTCAAAATAGAGTGAAACGCACCGGAGGTCACGAAGTTGCGCAGAGAGGAAGTATTGGTCACCAAGTTGCGAAACGTCAATTCTTGATCACAAAGTTGTGGATGCAGTCTGTTTTTTACAAAAGACCCCTTGAACTTTTGTTTCTTCTGATTGTTAGGTCCCTTTTCAATTTTTTTATTGCCAGGAAGAACCAGGATTGTTAGGGCCTCGGGCGGCTCCCGCGGCTCGCTCCACACGATGTGGACGGCGTCCACGCCGGCGCAGCCGGAGTAGTGCGCGACGGCCCTTTTCAGGAGGTCGTAGCGCTTCCACGTGTTGATCACCACGGAGAAGCCGCCGCCGGCGCCACTGCGGGGGGACGGGGACAGAGGAACGCTGTTAGCTACCGCGGCGCGAGGGCGAGGAAGCACGCGACCAAGCAGGGCGCGAATCTGCCGGCATCGAGGCCGGGGCGGTGGAGGGCGAGGCCGAGCGTGAGGATGGCGGCGGCGGCGAGGGCGAGGAAGCACGCGACCAAGCAGGGGCGAATCTGCCGGCTCCGCGGCGGGCATGTGGCGAGAGGGCTGGGGAGTGAGGGGACGGCGTCGGCGGGTGCCGTTCCTCTGGTACGCCGACACCGCGGCGGCCTGGAGCTGCAGCAGTAGCTTGGCCATCCCCGGCAGCATAGCCAGGCAACTGTCCTCAGGAGTCAGGAGGAGGAAGAGTCAGAGCGCACGCGAAACTGCGAGCTCTCCCGGCGAGCAGGGCTTGGCCTGTCTCCAGTGTGCACCACCTGATTGGCGATGCTGACACCGGCGTACTTGGTTTAGCTCCAGAGCTGAGAGGAGGATGAGAGAACCCAGCTGCTGACGACGATGGTCTTGAGCTGAGAAGCTGCCAGTGGTTGTGTCGTACGCACGGTGGTCGCCTCGAGCAGCTAGCTAACACCGCCAATAAAAAAATTGAAAAGGGACCTAACAATCAGAAGAAACAAAAGTTCAAGGGGTCTTTTGTAAAAAAACAGACTGCCATGTCATCGACGTAACGCCCGCCGTGACGGAATGACCAAAGTTTGGCAAATCCACAACTTTGTGATCAAGAATTGACGTTTTGCAACTTGGTGACCAATACTTCTTTTCTGCGCAACTTCGTGACCTCCGGTGCGTTTCACTCTTCAAAATATATGTAGAGAAACAAAAAAGACAAATTCAACATGAAAAGTGTCAAAAAGACAAAACACAAAATGACAATATTGAAAGGACAATGATGTCGCCTAGAGGAGGGGGTGAATAGGTGATTAAAACTTTTCCGGTTTAGGCTTGCTAATTGCGGAATAAAACTAGGTGTTTAAATTAACAAGCCAACAACCTAAATAAACTAGGCTCACCTATGTGCACCAACAACTTATGCTAAGCAAGACAAGCAACAAGGTGATAGCAATATAGAATACTTCAAGCACGAAGGCTATCACAATGTAAAGTGCATAAGTAAGAAGCTCGGGTATAGAAATAACCGAAGCACGCGGAGAGGAGGATGTATTCCCGAGTTCCTCCTTGAAAGGGAGTACGTCTCGTTGGAGAGGTGTGAACCGACACAACGGTTCAACAACCACAAAGGTTTCACCCTCTTCTCCGATGAACCGCACCACAAAGGTTTGGTTCACCTTCCACTATCGGTATTCCTTCGAGGCGGAATCCGGAGCCTTTCAACAACAATCCGGGGCACAACCCACAATGGGATTGGGGGCTCCCGAACGGCTTTCAACAACAATCCGAGGCACAACCCACAAAGGGATTGGGGGCTCCCGGACGGCTTCAATTGACCACACAAGGGTCCAACCACCACAAAGGCGTCTAGGGTCCAAGGACCCAAGAGTAACAAGTTCACAAGCTTTCAACTTCCACGAATCCTCGTGGAGAACACACCGATGCACCAAATGCAAAAGGCAAGAGCACAAGTGCTCAAATCCTTCACTCTCAAATCCCACCACAAGCAACTAATGCTTATGGGGGGAGAAGAGAGGAAGAACAAAGAAGAGAACCACACAAGAACTCCAAGAACTAGATCCACTATGTTCCCCTCACTTAGAGGAGAGATTGATTGGTGGAAATGTAGATCTAGGTCACCTCTCTCAAATCCCTCAAAGATATGCGAGAATCATGGGAGGAATTGGGAGAGGGGCAAGCTTTCCAAGGTCAACAATGGAGGTGAGAGAGGGGGAAAACGTGCTTGAAAAAGCTAGGGAACCATTGGGGAAGAGGACCCCTTAAATAGGTTCCCTGGAAATCTGACCGTTATGCCCAGTTTTCGTACCCAACGGTACTACCGCTGGGACAGCGGTACTACCGCTGCTGGTCTCACTGCGGTACCCAGTGTACTGCACAACCCAGCTGCAGCGGTACCTCGGAGAAGTACCGTAGCTGCCAGGCACAGCGGTACTACCGCGACACTGCCGGTAGTACCGCTGGGATCCTTCGAATAAAATAGAAGGAAACCAGCGGTAGTACGAGGCAACTACCGGTGGGTACCGTAGCGAGTCCAGAGAGCAAAACCGGCCTAGCGGTACCCCTGGCGGTACCACCAGCGGTAGTACGCTGGCTGAAACCAGCGGTACCACACGGTACCACCGCCAGGAGGAGTACCAGCTGTGCTGCAGGAGTCCCGCTCCAGGTGGAGCGGTACTACCGCTGCGACAGCGGTACTACCGCCAGACACAGAAAAGCTCTTCCTGAAATGCAATAACTTTCTCATATGAAATCCAAAACAGGTGAATCCAATTGCATTGGAAAGGTAACGACAAGAGCGTTGGAAATATTAAGGGTCACAAATATAGAGGAGATACCACACATGGAAGGTGTGGACCTTATCTCGAGGAGGACCGGTAATATTTCCAACACCGAGAATGCAACAAGATTTTCATCCGGACTCCGTTTTCTATGATCTTGGGCTTGTTCCGAAGATAACCACAAGCACTACAAGACCATGCATATTCACATCATAGTCCATCATGTGAGGAGGAGAGCACAAGAGGAGAGTTTGACCTCTCTACAAAAGACGAACCGGTAAAACCTCCAACATCAAAAACATCACAAGATATTCAAATGGAATCCGTTTTTGATGAACTAGAGCTTGATATGGGGATGAACACAAGCTCTAAATTCTCTCATGGATAAAAGCCAAATAAGAACCAAGAAAGATGATAATGCCAAGTATGCAAAGGTTTGAGCTCTCCACAAAGATGCGATCAAGTTACTCACTTGAGAACCCCTCTTGATAGTACGCCGTCTATCCTAAACCCGGTCTCCCACTAACACCATGAGACCGGTAAAATAGAAACCCTATCAAGATCATACCTTTGCCTTGCGCATTCCACTTGAGCTAGATGATGACGATCTTGATCTCTTCAAGTGGACCACCTTTCTTGATTGCGCTTGCTAGCACATGCTTGATAAAGACATCTCCAAATACTCCCCCATACACCATTATGGGAGAGCCTCGCAAAGCTCCGTCTTCATGTATCCACTTGCTTCATATTCTTCTTTTGATATAGATGATGGCTTGGAGATAAACATGAAGTTCACTCAATCTTCTTTTCCAAGCCATGCTTGCAATAAGCTCAACTCTTCACATGACCATTCTTCATATAAACCCTTGGATTGAACCTTGGTCATCAAGTAATCTTCTAGAGTCCAACACATGAGCTCCAAACATTACCTATGGACAAGATCTACAAGTATATCTCAAAGAAAACATTAGTCCATAAGGATTGTCATTAATTACCAAAACCACGCATGGGGCAACACATGCACTTTCAAATATTCACATAGCAATTTGTCTTTTGCGTTTCTCTGTGTGTATTTTGAATTTGGTTCTGAAAGTTCTAGGGAATATAGACACACATTTTATGAACACACACAAATTTGATCAGAAACTTTTGACACTTGTAAATTTTAATTTTAAAGGGTGGTATCATGTAATATGTATCACTAGATATTTTCTCAGATGACTAAGGGCGAAACGGCTCAAACATGGGTGACCGGCCAGAGTGAGGTTGAGGCGCCCCACCTCCTTTTTCTCCTTCTCATCTCTTTTCCAAGATGAAGTCTTCGCTCTTCTTCAATCCCTTCTTCATCGGTCTCCTCTTTCTCTGTCGCTGCTCACTCTTCTCCAGAGTAGGGCCAACGTCGTTGGCCACGACGCATCGGTGATGGCGGGCCTAGAGCGAATTGAAGTCAACGACGCCGCGGCTAGCGGAGGCGGTGTGCTACTCTCGGGAAAATCCCCCAAGTGGAAGGGATGATTTAGCTCAGCAGCAAGTACTTTACTTCATTTGAGAACCAAGGTTTATTGACAGTATGAATTATCAAGACGCTAACCAAATTAATAGTACCTCAAACAGACACAAAAACAAAATTGTGTTCCCGACTTTCAGGAAGATTGTCAAGCTTCTTATCGCGCGAGTTACACGTATTAAACATATGGTGTGATAGGAAGGGATGAATGAAAGTAAATGAACAATTGAACCAACGTGTAGATGACTTGAAACAAGTGCAAAAGAATGAAAAACATTAAAAAAATGGACTCGGATCCATAAATTCACTAGAGGCATCTCCAATAAATGTAGCAGCGTTGGATGAACAAATTACAGTTGCGCGGAGATTAAATTTTACATATCTTTACTTTTATGATGATTATTCATGACATGATTCATATAGGAATTACGTCCAACATATATAGACCATTAATCCAACAACATTTATAACTAATACTCCACTTCGAGATTACTTCTATGGCCGCATCTCCAAAAATTAAGTTCAAACAAACAGAGTATTTCCTTAAGTAATATGATATAATGTAGAATAGAAAAGTTGTTTTATCCTTAGCTACGACAACATAATGCACGTCTTATCCCTTTATGTCACTGGGATATACACCAATACAAGATTGAACCAACTATCATACACAAACTCCCTCTAAAGATCTATCCATCAAATGACACCAAAGGACAGTAACATAACAATATACAACTCACACTTGCAGTTTTATATATGGGAGAGGCCTTAGCTAACATGCGCGCAAACACTATTGATTACATGTACTTATGCCTGAAATCTCTAACAAGCAATTCACAAATACCAAAGAATAATTAAGGTAAAACCCAACGATAGCCTTAAGATAAACTGGTTCCCCTTCATTCACATATGCATTAATCACTATAATTAGGAAAGTTATTATGTCACTTCTGCTTCCACTTATATAGTTATTTTCAAGCATGCTACTAACCCTATGATGTGATCCATTGTACATAAACAAGAGATCGTGCAAGATTACAAATCATAAAACGAACAAATAAAGGGGGATCTCAATATAAAGCATGAATAAATCTGGACATAAAGTAACAATTCATCTTGCAGTTTTATATATGGGAGAGGCCTTAGCTAACATGCGCGCAAACACTATTGATTACATGTACTTATGCCTGAAATCTCTAACAAGCAATTCACAAATACCAAAGAATAATTAAGGTAAAACCCAACGATAGCCTTAAGATAAACTGGTTCCCCTTCATTCACATATGCATTAATCACTATAATTAGGAAAGTTATTATGTCACTTATGCTTCCACTTATATAGTTATTTTCAAGCATGCTACTAACCCTATGATGTGATCCATTGTACATAAACAAGAGATCGTGCAAGATTACAAATCATAAAACGAACAAATAAAGGGGGATCTCAATATAAAGCATGAATAAATCTGGACATAAAGTAACAATTCATCATATCGCAAACACAACAGCTATTGCATCAGATGAATCTCAATCATGTAGGACAACCCATGAGATTTTTTATTGAAAATCATGGGAGAGAGTCTCATCTAGCTACTGTTATGAACACATAGTCCAAGGGGAACTACTCATGCATCATCATGGAGCCAACAAGATCGATGAAAAAGCCTATGACAATGGATCCCCATTTCAGCAGAGTATTGGAACATGTCTTCAGATTGGATTATCACGGCACGGCGGCTCCTGTGTCCGTGCTCCAAAAATAATCTCCGTCCTAAAGACGTTTTGGTCAAGACAAATAAATAGGTGTCGAGAGGCGGTGCAACGAGAACACAGGGCTAACTCGCGTTATGGCCATGGGCCCACCAATGAGATGGGGGGTGCCTGGACTATGGGGCCATGGCGTCCTCTGACTTCACTTCAAAAAATAAGAATTTTGGTTTTTTTCCGTAATTTTTGGCCTTCGTAAATTGGAATTTTCTTCGAAGCAACAGCAAGTAATAAACAAAAACTGGATTTGACACTTGATTAATAGGTTAGTCAAATAAAAATGATGTAAAACTGTAGTAAAAATATGTAACATTGATATAATAATAGCATGGACCAATGAAAAGTTATAGATACGTTTTCAATATCAAAAGCTTCTCTACTAAAGAACTCTTTCTTCACTCTCATATATCCTTTCCAAAGGGAGATTCGAAAGGTTTTAACCACACTTGTGATAGGTTTTTGCATTAAGGACTTATTTTTTAGTTGTTTTTGTCATACGCATTAGCCATTTACTTAGTAATCATTTATTTTCCATCTCAAGATTTTTAATCCCAAGCACAGCTTCGTATTTGCATCGACAAATAATATCCCATTAAGACAATCTATACTTTCGTTTATGCTCATAAGATTGCCAAAAGAATCTGGAACAGTAATAATCCACTCTCTTTTGCATCCCTTTGGGAATTTCAGAAAAGGATAGGATAAACAAGGGAATGCTAGAAAGTAGAGTGTTAATGAGGACAAGTCGTCCAATGTAGTATAGTAGCTCCGGGATCCTTTTTTTAAAACATTAAAATGCATTTTAAATTAAAAACCGAAATAAAAATCCTATGTGTAGATAATGTCGAACTCTACCAGTGTGCAAAATATTAATACAAAATTTGTATTATTATAGGCTACACAAAAAGACAAATCTGACAAAAATTAAAGTTTTTGAAAAAGTGTACCGTTCACCGACCCAGATCCAGCCATTTGTCATTTTTCACAGCCTAAAACATAACGAATTCTGGATTGGTTTTTTACTCACTTGCAGATCATACTACGTTTAGGATTTTTTCTGATTTTTTTAAACTTCAAAATGTAGATTTTTATGATTTAAAAAAAAGTGCTCCCTAATACCCGAGCTCCAAAAACCACACTCCCCTTTCACCACACTTCTCAACTCCCATGCCTTCCAAGAATTTTAGTCTCAATATTCCCAATTCCCATTTCCCCTCCAACAAAACGCGCTTGTGGGTGAAATCCTATTTCTCGTGGAAGGCACGCTTCGCTTCCCTCTTCGGGCAAAACGGAAAACCTTTGCCTTGTGAAGTGAAGCGGGCAATGGCGTGCCTCCCTGGCGGCGGGTGGTGTTCCCGCAAGACCCTGGTGGCGCTAGGGCTGGGCCAGCTCGTCTCCCTCATCGTCACGAGCACCGGCCTCGCTTCCTCCGAGCTCTCCCGCCGAGGTAGTTCCCTTTCCAATTTAATTCGTCACACCAGGTTTCAGATAGTACTTAGCTGGTATGCATTTAGGATGGAGCCGTTAGAGGAGGGCGGAGAGGCGACCGCGCGGGCGACCGCGCCGACGCCGGAGGTCTCTGTGGAGACGGCGACCCTGGCTGAGGTCTCCAGAGATGGTCGGAGCGCTCCCCTATGCGGAGGCCGTTTCTGGTGTCTCTCGGAGGACTCGGAGATGGAGGAGGCCGGCGACGAGCGGCCAAGGGACGCAAGCGCTCGGTACTTGCTACAAGATGACTGCCGCACGCCGGAATCGGATCCAGCGCACACGATGGCGACTACGGCGTCAGCCAAAGTGGCTCGCCGGATGGCTAAGCGGCGGCAGCAAAGGCTAGCTACGATTACTTTGGTTTCGGAGTTCTCATTTGCAGATTCGCCGGAGAATCGGCCTCAGTTTCGAGTGCCCAAGATCCCGGTGCTCCCGGCGTCTTTCTTCACGGAGGAACTGGAGCAGGGAGAGTGGATCAAGGTTCACCGGCGGCGTTCTTCCTCGAGGCCGGCGAGAACAGGTAAATCTCGGTCCGATAAAAGTGGATCGAAATTTCGAATTTCGAAAGCACGTGGCGATGGGGGCATCGGCCCGGACAAACCTACGGTGCATGAAGCCCACAGGGCCGCTCGGGCCCATGGAAAAATAAAAAAAACACGTTCGTGATCCTAATACGGCAGGAATTGGTTTCCGTCGTCTGTTAGGGTTTATGTGGAAAAAAATAGCAGCGGCTTCTGCTTCGTGCGACGCCGCAGTTCCTGCTCCCATGGTGAGCCATGGCGGCGGGCGAGGTGGAGGAGACTATGGTCGGGGCGGGGGTGCGCCGCCCGGCAGAGGAGGTTTCCATGGTGGGCGCTTCCAGAACTTTGAAGTTGGGGGTCAAGCGGCACCGCCGGCGAGCCTGACTACCCCGAGGGTGGTGGCCATGGCTTCGGCTACCAAGGTGGCTTCCACGCTGGGGCTGGTTTCTACGCTGCTAGAGGCAGGCGAGGTGGATTCCGTGCCGGAGGCGGGAGAGGCCGTTTCTTCAACGCAAGAGGCCGTGCCGATGTTGGGTACGGGAACGGCCGAGGCCGTGCTGATGCTGGATACGGCTACGGCCGTGCTGATGCCTATCGTGGCCGTGCGGAGCAGAATCGGGGCGTCCGTGGCCGCTTTGGGGATGGCGGCTATGGTGGTTGGAACGGACGTGGCAACGGTGCCGCCGGCGGTCCGCAGATCGCTACGACGGCCGGGCATGCCGCTGCGGCAGCTGGGCAGATGGCAGTGGCGGCGGCGCAGGCGGTGACCGCGACGGTGGGGGCAGGACAGGGTGCACCGGCAGTGGCGCCTTTAGTGGCTCCGGTGGTGCAGCAACCAGTACCAGCGGCAGCTATGGCCGCTGCCCAACCTCCCGTGGTGGCGGTCGTCCGGCCGGCAGTGGCGGCGCAGGAGGCGCAACACGGACAGGGGGCTGCACAGGTTTCCGCTGATCAACTCGCAACGGCATTGGCTGCTGCTCAAAAGAAACCTAAGAAGTGTTATCGTTGTGGTGTTTCTGGACATCTATCCACGGATTGCAAAGTTGAAATATGTGTTGTGTGTGAAGGACCAGCACATGGAGATGGAGTTTGTCATTTGTTGAACGCTCCAAAACCGCGAATCCTGGTGTATGGCTACGCTCATGAGGAGCTCATCATGTTTGTTATGCCTCTGACTGATACTTATCGCCCCAGAATGGAAAATGTGAGGCTGGCTTCCTTAGTGGTCACGGGGGGTGAACTATCAATTCCTGCAATTGTTCGTCAGCTACAGCGACTTGTTCCGCATGATCAGTTTCAGTGGGAGGTACGTCAGATGGGGCAAAATATCTATCAAGTTCAATTTCCTACAAGGAATGATTTAGAGCGACTGAAAGTATTTGGGATATGTCATGTTCCGAATAGTCCTTGTCAGATGACTTTTGACAGTTGGCTCATAATCCTACACCTACGTCGTTTTTACCTGAGGCGTGGGTGAGGGTTTCCGGCATCCCAGGGCCTCATCTTGGTGATTTCTTGGCTATGTGGGCTGTGGGGGACATGTTTGGTATGACAAAAAAGATCGACATGGCTTATACTAGAGAGCATGGAGTTCTGAGGATCTTGATTGGATGTCTGAATCATAGCAAAATTCCTAGGCACTTTCCTTTGTTTATAAAGGATGGTTTCTACAACCTCTCTTTTGTGGTAGAGGATGGGGAGCAGCAGGCCGATCCTGATGATATGGTCGTGAGTGATTCAGAGAAAAAGGATGATGATGAGGACAGTTTGGGAGATGATTTTCAGGAAGCCGTTGCAAAATATGGGTACGCTGACCGTCCGGTGAATAATTCTTCAGAACCGACGCCTACTAGTGGTAATGATCAGGGGGGTAGTTCTGCTAAACCCCCAACGGCCTCGGTTCAGCGAGGTGTTGTGTTCTCTCCAGAGGTTCGCCGACAGTTTGATCTAGCGCGAAAGGAAATTCAGTTGATGTGGTCTAGGGGAAAGGAGACGGCAGAGGTACAGGAGGTTGGAGGGGGACGCCGGCGCTGATTGTAGAGGAGGCGCTCGGTGGCAGCCCATCTCCGGAAGTTGCTGTTCTTGGCGTTGAGGGGACAGCCGTTGGTGCCATGTCCGATGCCGACGACATGACGGTTGATACTACGGGTGCTGCAGTGGACATGATGCGCCGTGATGCTGTTGAGCATGGATCGGGACTTCACGGCCCTCAGCTGGACACTTTGTCGTCGTCCAGCCCGTCTTCTATTGCCGATGGGAGCTCTCCTGGTACCACGGGAGGTGGGACCGGATCGAGCTCCATTGCGGCTGCCCCTTGCTCTCCGAGCGCCCCGGGTGGGGGTGTTGGATCGAGTGAGGGATCTGCGCGTCGCTTGGCGCCGGTCTACACGCCTTCGTCGCCAACTTTTCCGATCAGCCACACGGGCGTGATGGGGAAGATGGCGTCGGCGCAGAAGGTGGTGGACTTCGGTGGCGTTCCGGATTACGCGGCGCTGGGGCTGCGGTCTAGTGGGTGGATTTGTTCGCAGCCCAACGCTGACGCCACTCAGCTGGAGAGAGCGGTGGCACAGGCCGAGAGTCGCAACAACATGCAAGGTACCAATTTAAACCACTCTTTTTCAATATTGTCTTTTTCGGATAAAGAAATAGCGGATAGAGCGTCTAGATTAGGGGTATCCTTGGGTGAATCTAAAAAACAAGAAATTGATTCGGCTAAGCTTATTAAGAGTTCGGAATTGGAGAGAACATGCAACATTCTACAGAAAAATTTAGATGACAAGTACGTGGACCAACCATATAGTTTAATTTTAAATAAAGCCTCTAGCTTAACGGAGGATCTAGAAGATGATGTTTTTGATGGGGGAGGATGGTCTGGTTGATGTACCGATCCAATTTGAGAAGGTCAAAAAGACTAGAAAGAAACGTGACTATTCTAACTCCACTAGGCGTAGGAGTGCCAGAATTAAAATCCAAGTTAAAAATAAAGATGCATGATTTAAGAGGCATGTTCTGGAATAGCGAGGGTTTTCGTGACCCGGGTAAACACTTGTTTGTTCAAGAAACTATTAGGGAGCGACGATTAGATTTTATTGCCTTATCGGAGACAGGCAGGTCTAATTTCTCGACCCCTTTTTTAAGCCATCTCGCGGCCGGTTTTGATTTTAGTTGGTATTGTCTTCCACCTAGAGGGCGATCTGGAGGCATGCTAATTGGGGTAAATACGGCATCTATCCATGTTAAAAGTGTTGATGTAGGAGATTTCTGTGTGAAACTCTACGTTAAGACAAAAAGTGACGCCTTTGAATGGGTCTTAGTGAGTGTGTATGGGGCGGCACAAGATGATCATAAACCTCAGTTCTTGTCGGAGTTAGTTCGATTATGCGAAAATGAACCGCTACCGATGTTAGTGGGTGGGGATTTTAACATAATTCGGAAACCTGAGGAGAAGAACAATAATAATTATAACCCACGTTGGCCGATCATGTTTAATACCATTATTCAAAGTTTAGAACTGAAAGAAATAGAGCTCTCGGGTAGACAATATACTTGGGCTAGTAGAAGAGAAAATCCCACCTATGAGAAGCTAGATAGGGTCCTGGCTACGGTTGCGTGGGAACAGAAATTTCCATTGGTTACAGTACAAGCTTTGACTCGTACTGGCTCAGATCATACACCTTTATTGTTGGATTCAGGTGTACATGCCCATCTCGGAAATAAATCTCGATTCTCATTCGAACTTTCATGGCTTAGAATGGAAGGTTTCTATGAGATGATAGCGACTGAGTGGGCTACTGTTACTAAAGGGGCCACACCTATAGAGGTGTGGCAGAACAAAATAAGACATCTACGACGCTATTTGAGAGGGTGGGCTAAGAATCAAAGTGGAAAATATAAGAAGGAAAAAAAAAATGGTTGCAAATTATTGATGTTCTAGATATTAAAGCAGAAACTACTCCGCTAACGGACGCTGAGCGAGCCGCCTTGAGAGAAGCAAATGATCGCATTTGTTTTCTAAGACGGGATGAGGAGACAAAATGGGCACAAAGGGCAAAGGTTAAATATATACAAGAGGGGGGAATAATACGAAATTCTTCCACCTCATTGCAAATGGTAAACATAGGAAAAAGAAAAAAATTCAATTAGAGCAAGATGAAGGAACCATTATAGGTGAAGAAAATTTAAGGAATTACATTACGGAATACTACAAAAAATTATTTGGGGATTCGGCCCCAAATAACATTTCTCTTCATGAGGGACTTATCCATGATATACCGCAATTAACTAATGAGGAGAATAGCATTCTTACAGCTGATTTCTTAGTGAAAGAAGTGTATGAGGCTATATCTCAAATGGAGTTGAATAAAGCACCGGGACCGGATGGGTTTCCTGCTGAATTCTATCAAACCTTTTGGGAGGTTATTCGGGCGATTTGATGGCCATGTTCGGTCAGCTCCAACAAGGCAATCTGCCCTTGTATAAGCTGAATTTCGGTGTCATCACTTTGCTACCTAAAAAAGAGAATGCGGTTCAGATACAACAATATAGACCAATTTGCCTTCTCAATGTTAGCTTTAAAATTTTCACGAAAGTAGGTACTAATCGTATTACCGAAATTGCACAAAAAGTAATTAGGCCGACGCAGTCGGCGTTTATGCCGGGAAGGCACATCCTAGAGGGGTGGTAGTCCTTCATGAAACCATTCATGAACTTCATCGGAAGAAAATGGATGGGGTCATCTTTAAAATTGATTTTGAGAAGGCGTATGATAAGGTGAAATGGCCCTTTCTCCAACAAGCTTTGTGTATGAAAGGATTTACACAACAGTGGTGTAACTTGATTATGCAATTTGTTCAGGGAGGAAGTGTTGGTATTCGGGTTAATGATGACATCGGTCATTATTTTCAAACGAAAAAGGGTCTTAGACAGGGAGACCCACTGTCTCCAATGTTGTTTAATATTGTTGCGGACATGCTGGCCATTCTTATTGCAAGGGCAAAGGAAGATGACCAGATTGGGGGGCTAATACCTCACTTAGTGGAAGGGGGCCTTTCAATTTTGCAATATGCAGATGACACGATTCTATTTATGGAATACGATATGGCAAAAGCGGTAAATATGAAACTCATCCTCTGTATTTTTGAACAACTGCGGGTCTCAAAATAAATTTTCACAAGAGTGAGATTTTTTGTTTTGGGAAGGCCAAGGAGGTGGAAGAACAATACAAAAGATCTTCGGATGTGAATCTGGTTCTCTTCCATTTAAATATTTAGGAGTTCCAATTCATTATAGGAAATTGTGGAACGCCGAATGGCACCTAGTTGAAAGCCGTTTTGATGGCAAACTTGGCTGCTGGAAAGGAAAGATGTTGTCCTACGGGGATCGTCTGGTACTTATTAATGCTGTTTTAACAAGCCTACCGATGTTTATGTTGTCATTTCTTGAAATACCTAAAGGGGTAAGAAAAAGGCTTGACTTCTATAGATCTCGTTTCTTTTGGCAGAGTGATGAAAATAAGAGAAAGTATCGTCTAACTAAATGGAACATTATTTGTAGACCAAAGGATCAGGGGGGACTAGGAGTGGAAGTGCTAGAATTAAAAAATAAATGTCTACTTAGCAAATGGCTGTTTAAATTGTTAAATGAGGAGGGGGTGTGGCAAGAATTGTTGCAGAATAAATACCTCCATTCCAAGACTTTAGCTCAGGTTGAGGCACAACCCACTGATTCTCCTTTTTGGAAAGGGCTCATGAGGGTTAAAGAGGAGTTCTTTAACAGAGGCGTTTTCAAAGTAGGGAATGGGAGAACCACCAGGCTTTGGGAGGACACTTAGTTGGGAGACTCTCCATTAAAAGATCAGTATCCATTACTTTATAACATCATACAACATAGGGATGTATCCGTGTCTGATGTTTTTCTTAACGCGCCACCACTAAATATGAGTTTTAGAAGGGCGCTTGCTGGTAATAAATGGGACATGTGGTCTCATCTATGTACCTGGAAACTTACGCAAAATGGCTTATTTACCGTAAAATCTATGTATGAGGATTTGATGAATGGACATACTAGATATTTGCGAACTTACTTATGGAAATTAAAAATACCGCTGAAAATTAAAATCTTTATGTGGTTCCTAAGTCGAAAAGTCTTGCTAACAAAGGATAACCTTGCAAAGAGGAATTAGCAGGGTAATACTAGTTGTCCATTTTGTGGAGATTCCGAAACTATGGAGTATTTATTTATTAATTGCCCTTTTACAAAGCTTGCTTGGCGTGTTGTTTTTTGTACCTACAATATTCCTCCCCCTTCTAATGTCACCAATATGTTCGGTAATTGGTTGAACGGGTTGATAAGAAGACCTGCTTCTGGCATGGGCTTGTCCATCCAGACGTAGCTGAAATTGTGGAGTCTGATGCTGTAATCTGTGCTGATCATATATGAAATTCTCTCTTCCTCGCAAAAAAAAACTAGGATTCGTATAGGCGTTTCAGCTATCTGTTGGTCTCTTTGGAATTGTAGGAACAATTTGGTTTTTAACCGAAAGGAAAATTTTCATGTTTTACAGGTTATTCATATGGCGACGCACTGGATCCAGCTATGCGGTTATTATTCATCGATGTTGGAACATCGGCCAATTCATGCTGCGATCTTAGATATTTGCCATAGATTATTATTCGTGTGAGTTTCCAGAAACAAGACGAATTTTGCATCCTGCCATTTGCGTAAATTTCGTTCGTCTTTATTTTTTCCGTCAATAGCTTGTTGCTTCTTGGAACGACTCTACTATCATCTGTTCCTGTCTAGATGACAAGTTGGTCTTGCACTCTTGGTTGCCACGACTTGGGTAGGATCTCACCCTAGGTGAGATCCATTTTTTTGAAAATTCAAAACATGTCGAAAAATTTCGAAAAAAATAGACAACACGGATCTATGTTACATATGCAACGTCAAAAATTGGCAGCTTCAAATTCGACTTATACTTAGAGAGGCAAAAAAGAGAAATTTCGGTATGAATAGTGTCTGACACTATTCACACCGAAATTTCTCTTTTTTGCCTCTCTAACTGTAGGTCGAGTTTTGAGCTGCCAATTTTTGGAGTTGTACGAGTCGACTGTAAGTATGTTGTCTATTTTTTTCAGATTTTTTTACAGTTTGAAAAAATAATTAAAAATGTTGATCCTACGATCTCACCTACCCAAGCTTGCGTGCCGTTCAGAATCTCTTTCCAATCTCGATCCTCGATCGGTTGGCTGACGTGCTGCAGCATTACTAATTCATCATTGCAGGCATCAACGTGCCCACGTCACAGTCGCTCCTAAACTACCTGCTGCTTGGGGTCGTGTACGGCGGCATACTCATACACCGAAGGAAGGCTCTGCAGGTTAGTGCATTTTATATCTGAAGATGTCAACTCTCTGTCTCTCTGGATATCTCGAAATGAGGTTACCCATAGCTGGTGCAGTATTAAGTGTTTGAAGTTGAACACAGCACTCTGTAATGTTGAACCACAACTTCCAAGCAACCAGTACACCAAAAGAGTTCATATGCAGTACCCACCAGTTATTATTGCCCGTCAATTCTTCTTAATCTAATGGGTTCGATCATTTACCGGAAAACTGAAAATATTTCTCAAAATAGGAAAACCCATATGTAAAATGTAAATACTTTTTCGATCAAGGTAGAGTGATTTAAAGCCCATGTCCTTCTAATTTATTTTGGGATCCAGATGTGTGGTTAAAAACCTACAAGGCATTAAAAAAGGATAATTTGTTCTAGGAATGTTAGGTACTTTAATTACACATTCATACACTCTAAATTAAAGTAAAAATGAGTTCAAATCCGGGGAATTTTATACTTTTTCAGCTATATGACTACGCACTGGTTACCTCATGTAATTATGTAACTACATTCGATGAGAGGATTTCCTGGCCTCCTATATTATGAGGATGGAATGTTCAGGCAGAGTACATTATTCTTCTTCGAAGAAGTACACTTATTATTCCTTCCCCTCTTTTCAATGACTACATATTTATCTTGCTGCTGTACTACAACCTTTTATAGTGTCCAATTACTGCGATATCTGATTTATGCATGCCTAATTTTTTGCAGATAAAATGGTACTACTATTTAATACTGGGTTTTGTCGATGTGGAGGCAAATTATCTAGGTATGTGCAACTGTATAGAAGCCCGAATTTGCCTAGTCACCTGTTCAGAAATAACATGATCATCTCTTCTAAGAAGTGAATTCCTGCCTACTGAAATAGAAAGATAATCTAGCAGTACCATGTTGACTCTCTTCTTTCTTTTGTAGTTGTTAAGGCTTACCAATATACATCCCTGACAAGCGTTATGCTTCTTGATTGCTGGGCTATTCCTGCTGTCATATTCCTTACATGGATGTTCTTGAAGACAAAATACAGATTCAGAAAATATAGCAGTGTGGCTATATGTGTCACCGGACTTGTGTTAGTTGTCTTTTCAGATGTCCACGCGGGTGATAGAGCAGGTAAAAATACAACTACATAGTAGTAATTATGTGTCTTTATTTTTTATTTGAATATTTATTTCGCATATCACAAGTAGTAACAAAAAGATCTTTCAGGCTCACGAAAACTGAAAATACAGGGACATAATATGACATTGATGCGTATTAGCAGGAATGCAGGATGATATTTCCATTTTATGAACTCAATATCCAATATCACTGCGAAGTGCACTATTTGCTGTGATGGATTTTACAAAAAAGAAGTCAAGTTATGCTTTTGCATGAAAGTTTAGAAGTTCTGTTTACGGTCAATCATTTACTTATCAATAGAGTATATCTAATTTCGATGGTCATCTCTTTCTATGAAGGGGGGACAAGCCCTGTTAAAGGCGATATACTTGTGATTGCCGGCGCCACCCTTTATGCCATCAGCAATGTCAGCGAGGTGAGCTATCAACTGTCAAGCTCAGTTGCATAGAAATTTTATTTGTATATTAGTTTCAAGACCAACATAACTGATCTTGTACGAATATCTTATACCAAAACCTATGCTGAATTTCAATTCTTTGCTATCCCACAAGAGTAGTCCAAAAAGTTAGTGGTTGGCTGCAGAAGGTGAAGATTTTATTTATCTTATTGCACGTGTGATGATGATTTTCTTGTTTTTTCGTAATTCATGTTGGCTGGAGGTTTACATGTAAAATAACTTCACTAGAGACCAGATCCTTCAATATGTGCTTTCTTCTTCTTTTGCTTCCAGGAGTTTCTGGTCAAAGCTGGTGACCGAATTGAGTTGATGGGGATGCTGGGACTATTTGGTGCTATCATCAGTGCTTGCCAGATGTATCCTATTCTTATATTTTGTGAACATGCATCGTATTTTACCTTTTTTGCTTTGGTAAGTTGTGCTTACTTCTATGTGGTATATTGAATAGTCACTTCACGTATTCCTTGAGCCATGTTGTTTCTGTAACTGCTTACGCAGAAGCGTATTTGAACACGACGAGATAAAATCAATGTGCTGTAAGTGTTACTTAATACCCTTTCGAGGCGGAAATGCTAAAACCCGCACTTTCCTCTTTCATATATAGAAGCTCCGTATCTTTCTTGCTTCTCTAGTACCCACCAGCCAAGACTTCATTTTTGTTGCTGGTAACACTTAAAACCATGGAGAAAACCATGTAATACTGTTTGTTGTCAGGTGGTGCCATTTATTTGGTTTGCAGTCGCGATGTTCATGTTTTACTCTCTGGTCCCAATTCTACCGAAGGTACTTCTTAGGATTTTTTTCCAACAATTACATGATTGATGCTCCTGACTTTTCGCTTCTCACATCTGTGCTACATACTGCAGATCAGTGGCTCAACATTGCTGAACCTTTCATTACTGACCTCAGACATGTGGGCTATTCTCATTCGTGTCTTCGCATACCATGAGAAGGTATGATCACTGGTCCCTCCCCTACAACCTGCACTCTGTTGTCTTGCATATATGCAGCAATAAAGAGCACCTTGCTTTCCAGGTCGACTGGATGTACTATGTAGCATTTGGTGCCGTTGCTGTTGGACTGGTTACTTATTGACCCGTTACTTTCACACCCAGCTATTCCCCTCTGATCTTTGTGTGACGACACTTATGTCTCGTCTAAAACCATCATTGTTCCTTTGTGTTCCTACTGCTGACATATCGATGTAGCGATACGCACGACGATGAGAGACTGGGGCAGGTTAGCGAGGCCGGTGAAGGTGGAGGGAGACTGCCTGATGAGGAGGCTGCTGGTGATCCACGATGCCTGGATGCTGCATCATCTAGCAGCCGAAGATTTGAAGATGGTAAATTCTTACAACTGACAGGCCTAAGGAGCCACCTGGTTAAAATGTATATGAAATAAACATTGCAAGAACAGTCGCTTCTTCTTATGTTGTTAACGTGAGTTCTGTTTGTGTTGAAGGCAAATGCCATTATCATGCACTCGTCGACGAGGAGCGTGAAGTGCAACAAATGCTGGGAATATCTCGGGAGTAACTAGGAAATGCAGGCTTGGATTTGCAGAAAAATACACACATGAAGCGCTAGCTTTCACGCAAAAAATATAAAGGCAGCATGGCAACAAATGATTTATGCAGCAAGATGCAGTACAATTTTGTCATCTTTTGTTTGTTCCTTTGGTGCCTACATATATAGGAAAGGTCCAATTAGCTACAAGTGCAAATAACTGTGCTGATAATTCTTTCATGTAATTGCAAGGCGGAGTTCTAGACCTGTTTGTTACACAGGATATTTTTTTAAATAGATTGCCCTGGATATTGAACTGTTCCCCAAAATTATATTTCCTATTCATGGAACTTACTAAGTTCACGATGTATCCATGCCGGCAAAAGCCATTCACAATATGAATTCTGAAAGCATGCAGAGCAGATTGAGTTCTTGTAATTGTTTTTAACACCCTTCCAGAATCTGGTAGCATTCATGCTTGGAAATCGAGGTTTCAATCTTTACAGAATTTAACTATCATCATGACAACAAATCATTTGCTAGAACAAGACATACTATAGTAGCAGATCGTATGAAAGCTGATTAGCTTCAGCATGCACCCGACATACTAACATCACACAAGCTTTCAGTAACACACAATTACGTTGAATAAAAACTGAACAAGAGGAAAGAAAGATTACAATATACTACAATAAATCTTTGGATCCAATAAAATTATGACTGGACATTACAGGTTCCATCATCCGCGTTCATGGTAGCTTGGAAAGCTATGGAGCGAACCGTAGACGGACGAAGGACAAGAGTGAAGCATTCTCCCACAACAACCAACCCATGCTCAATGTAGGATTGTATGCTCAGTTGTATGGGGAATGACTTCACAAATTGGCAGTGATCATGCTTATGGATCACCCTTGGAATGACAGCATGATTCACTTGCACCATCTCTAGGATGTAGTCTTCGATATAGTTCTTAGATGACATAACCTACAAACTTGCAAGTAGAGGAACAAATTTAGGTCAATGAACTAAGCATTCTTGTATAGTATCAACAAATGCCAATTAGAAAATTTATCTAGAACATGAAACCATTGACTAGATACAAGGTTGTAAGTAAATGAGAACATGCTATGTGGCCATATCGCTGCCTATTGCAATTCAAACATTGAAGCTTGATGCTCAAGATTTTGGTTGTTTTGCACACTGCTGCATCAGATTTGCTTAAACTTAATTAAATTATCCATCTTTTTGGCAGGTATTCTCAACAAGGAGAAACTTATAATGAAACATTTTTTACGTTACTGTCTGGTGATCTACTGGCAGAATGGTACGCAGATAAAAAGATAACAGTCCAGAAAATCTTTGACATAACAGCTCATAGCTCAATTGTCCTAATAAGCAAATCAGTAAAGCATCAACTTGGAACATAGATAATTCTGCAACCGGTAGCAAAATATATTCATGATAAATACTACAGGATTGATTAGGAGTGTCCATCATCAGGAAATATTAACAGGGCACATTACTATCTCAAAAGATATTGCTATCTCGAACGCAATTAGAAACAAAGCCTGGGATATCAGGCCATGACTTGATGCATATTTTAGTATGGTGATTTACATCTGATACAACTAACAAGTGTCTTCGACAACAGAAGTCTGCAAAAAAAATTAACAGAAAAACTAGAATGAAATTATATGCATTTTACAGACCAGGTGCAAGATGATTGAACAAGCAAAACATTATACCTCAAATCTTAATGACTTTGGCAGCCCTGATGAGAGGGTTCGCCCGGGCAATCTCCTCACGGCCCGCGGTTTTATAATCAAATGAGCAGCTGTGGGTCTCTGAATGCCGGTGGCGTGGACAGAAGAGCTTCTCGCACCGACAACGGAACCCAGTCAAACCAACCCGCTTGCGGCAGACGTTGCAGCGGTTAACAAACAGCACCGGCGACAACGGCTCAGCTGCCATTGCCATGGCCACCGCTTCAGCACCGGTGACTGCATCGGCATCAGCAGCACGTTTCCTCTTTTTGGAAACTTCTACGAGAACAACTTCACAGGGCCTGGACGAGAACTGAGCTGGCGGTGGTTGTGGTTGTGATTGCGGAGGTTGTGGTTCTGGTATTTGGGCGGTTGGTGGCGGTGAGGCTGTGGTTGGGGAAGGAGGCGAAGGTGCTGAGGAGGAGGATGGCTTCAGGATCTCGGCATCGTCCTTGTTGAGATCACAGCTCTCCTGCGCCATTGGAATCGACACGGACGAACAAATCAAGCAAACCGAGACAAGCCCCGAGCTTGAACAATCAGATCAGGAGCAGTTGGGCGTAGAAAGAGCACGGAATGGGGCGACTCCTTTCGCGGAAGAAGAAAAAATTTAGCACAGAAACGGAAATAGTTTCTGACCGAGTCGGTGCAGGCTGTAGACCCAAAACCCAGGGAGAAGAATGAGATCTGGACAGGAACAGATCAGAGAAATTGGGTGAAGAAAACTGGAGCTTTTTTGTTAGACGACCAGGTAAGACGTTGAAATGGGTATAGAGAATTCAGCGGAAGCCTCGCCAAGTAGGAAAATTCTCCGTTGCCGATTCGTGAGCGAGGCCGAATCCCATCAAGCGAACGGAGCCAGGGGAAGGAACTACACGCAACAGATCAGCACGACGAACCACGGAGGAAAGCGGACCGAGAGGCGACGTGGTATTCAGCTGGCCGGAGACGCAAATTCGCGCAATTCGAGCAGTAGGAGAGTAAAGTGCTGACCAGATCGGCGCTGTAGGCCAGAAGGACAAACCCCGCAGAAATGAAATGAGCCGTACCGCGACGGCGTGGACCGAGCTGAGGCAGACAACGCAGCAGGCGCCGGCCGGCCGGACGAAGCAAACAAGAGAATACGCAGACGGCGGCGCGGATTCCCCGACGGTCGCTGAATTGGGACGGAAACAGACCGATCGGGCGCGCCGAATTGGGGAATTGGGAAAGCAGCTGAGGAGGATGGAGTAGGAGGGGAAAGGTGAGAGCTTTGGGTGGGAGGCGACCTGGTGGTGGTGGCCGCTCTTGAGGCGCCCGAAGAGCCAAAGGAGGGTGGAAGGTGGCGGAGGGACGATTTTATTCATGGGTTTTTTGATTGGCCATCATGCGTTGTGATTTGTGTAGTGTGTGTGTGTGCGTTGGAAGGTTGTCAAAGTTGGAGGTTTATGTGTGGATTTCGGGTGTCACACGACACGACGATTTTATGGCGCCTTTTCTTTTTTGCTTTTTTCTTTGTTCTTGCCTCGTATTGACCACATGTGTTGTTACCACCCTGGTCCAGTCGTGCCGCATAGCAGACGCAGATGGATCTTTCTCTCTGGAAACAAGTTTTCGTCATGCTTTATAAGTAAATTAACATGCCAAACAAGGGAGGCGGATTTTGTGAGCTCGGGCTCGCTCGCTCCTGGCAAGCGTGGCGACATGCCACTGGTCTGGTGTCGTGCTAGCCTGGAATAGAAGGGGATTATGCGTGTATTCCAAATGGTTCTGGTACATGTATGATTACAGCGCGTGCATTGCGTACGATGGTGGCAGTAAATGAGCTTCATTAATTGTGGGGTAGTGATGGTACTGTACACATTTTGTTTTTACATTTTTCTACACGGGATAAGTGGATGGACCAACATGTCCGTGCGACTCCTCGTGCTTCATTTTCTTTCTTTATTCTTTGTACTCCCTCCGTCCCAAAATAACTGTCTTAGATTTGTCAAAAAGTTGATGTATCTAGACATGAAACAAATATAGATACATTCACTTTTGAACAAATTTGAGACACTTATTTTGGGACGGAGGGAGTATATTTTTCCCAACTCCTTTTTTCTTTTCATTCTTTTTGTTCAATTCACTTTTTAATTTTTTCCTTTGCTTTTTTTATTAAATATATTTTCAAGATTAAAAAATGTGCTCAAAAATATATTCATGGTGGTTTAAAAAATGTTCATGCGTTAGAAAAATATTTGCAAACAACATTCAGAAAAAATTCACATGTTTAAAAAAGTTTTCGGATTTCCAAAAATAATTAAGGGTTTCAAAAATATATCAGGGTCCAAAAAACATCCATGCGGTTCAAAAAAATACTTCCACGGGATTAAAAATAGTCACGAGTTAGAAAATATTTTCACGGTTCCGATAAAATGTTCACGTGGTTTCATAAAATGTTAAGTGTTTAAATAAATATTCGAGGGGTTCGAAAAATGTTCATGATTTCTAAAATATTTGTTCATGGTTCAGAAAAGTATTTGACGGGATTCAGAAAATGTTCAGAGGGTCAAAAGAAAATCATGAGATCTCTAAAAATTCTAGGAGGTCAGAAAAAAAATATGATGGGTTCAAAAACATTCGAGGAGTTAAAACAGATACTTTCAAAGGATTCAAAAATATTCATGCGTTAAAAAAAATTCACCGGTTCCAATAAAAGGTTCACTTCTCACCGATTCCACATTATCATCGCTTCTAAAAAAAATTCAACGGTTCTAAAAACATCACATGGTTCTAAATTTGAATTCACGAATGGTTCAACGAAATGTTCTTTATTTTTAAACTTGTCACTATAAAAAATTATTCTCGGGGGTAAGAAAATACTTTCACAGCAAAAATTATTCACCGGTTCTCCAAACGTTCACAGGGTTAAAATAAATTTTTACGGATTCGAAATAAAAGGTTCAACCTTTCAAAAAAAAATTCACAAGGCTCCTAAAATTTCTTTACGGTGGTTTGAAATTGGTTCATGTTTTGTAACTATAGTTCATGGTCCAAAATTACTTTCACTAGGTTTTAAAAACAGAGTTCAACAAAAAGCCAAAAATATAAACTCTTAAAAAGTTTTTTTTACCCCTGCTGGTACAGGAAAAACGTCATGTTCATGTAGGCGAATGTCAAGATTTTGCACTGGTAGGAGCAAAGATGCAGTTCATTTAAGCCGCACCAACTTCCAATACCTGCTCATCGTATTACGCCTGGTACATCTGCATGCATTTATGAGGCTGGATGGCGAGATGCTGTGGTCAATACAGTGAGCAAGCGAGCCCGGGCGCTCTTCGTAGTTTTCGGCCAAACAAGTCCATACAACTCTATAAGCACAAAAGAAAAATTAGAAAGGTTCACTTGGATAGCAGCACAAGTAAGTTCAACACCAAGAGAATACTCCGGGGGGGGGGGGGGGGGGGGGGGGGGGGGGGGGGGTAAGGGGGAGTAGAAGGGAAGAACAAAGTCGAGGCCCTTCGGCGCTCAGCGGCTAGATGGAGAGGAGAGCCGACGTACGGTCTCCGTAAGACTATCGAGCATGTCATTTAGCCGACCTCTGCCTCGCTGCCTACATAGCGGGTGAATTTAAACATAGAGTGAGAAACATGCGGAAGAAACACCGTTCAATCACCATCTTATTGCGAATCGTCCAAAGAGTCCATGCCATTCCGGCGAACACCAACCATAAGAGGTGACACTCCCCCGGTCCGGTTCGCCTGGGTCTCTAGTAACTCGCCAAGGTCTGAGGCCTGCCAAGCAGCCTAGCGCCTCACGAAGTTCCATAGAAATCTTACAACATGACAGGCGAACAAGATGTGCGTTCCCGTCTCGGGGGATCCCACACATGTAGCATAAGCCATCTCTAGGGTCGTGGCGCCTTAGAGCATCTCCAACCGGAGTTGTCAAACCGTCCCCAAACGTCCGGACGGACAGCCCGGACACGATTTGGGGTAAAAACATGCACACAACCGCCTCCCCTAAAATCACCCCAAACGTCCGGGCTGTCCGGCAACCCCCAAACCCACCCCATATATGTGGAGTGTTTGGGGCGACCGGACGCGTCCGGGCGGACAGTTTTTCCTTTGTTTTCTTTTCTTTTGTGCTTCATTGATTCTTCTCTCCCCTTCTCCACCAATTACATGCAAATGACCCCACATTTTGAGAAAAGTTTGAGGTACAACGTTGGAGGAGACCACTTTTAGGAGCTGTCCGATCACTGTCCGCGGACAGTTTGGGGGCCGATTTTGGGGCTCCGACTGGAGATGCTCTTAGGACCTCCACCCTATACCTGGCCATGGGAAGCCTGGCCCGAGGCCCGGCCCGAAAATGACGGGCCTAGGCCTCAAATCTAGGCCCGACGGTTGCGCTGGGCCAGGCCTGGGCTTTAGATTTTGGTTGTTTCAGTAGAAGGCCCGAGACGCGGCCCAGATCCCCGGCGGGCTTTCGGGTTTTTTGGCCGGGCCAGGCTCGGGCCTGAGTTTTCCGCGCCGGGCTTTTCTCGGCCCGGCCCGAAGCCCAGCCCAGCCGAGGTATGGCCAGGTATACTCCACCCTAAGGGAAGGCGGTCCTAAGAAGTTGCCACACAAAGATCTTGGATTTTAAAGAGAGGAGGGGCTTTCCACAGGGGATCAGCCCATGTACTAACCGAGCCACTGAACCTGGTGTCACTATGTGCATAGTACCGCCATTTTTTACAGGATTACCTGTCACTGATGAGCTAGCCTCTGATTACAAGGAGCCACGTGACGAGAGCTAGTCTGGGCTCTGCTGGAATGCTACGCCGAATCTAGTGTGGGTGAGATGCCGGTGATGCAGGTGCATCGTGAGCGGAAAGGCTACTGGTAGCGGCTAGGATTAGTACTACAGTAGTAAATAAATTCGTGTCTATGACCTGAGTTTTTAAAAAGAAAAACAGGTCTAGGACCTGCACCTGCTGCTCCTACCGCCGGGTGGCAGTGCTCGATGGAGTAGGCCTGCCGATCCCATCATATGCCATCTCTTCCTCTGCACGGACCCACCCGCCATTCGAGCTGTCCTCCAGCAACATTTTCCCTATTTTATCGTGTCCAGGCGCAGCCGCCGCCGTCCGATCTCGGCTGCCCACCCCGCAACCACAGAGCAGCTAGCCCATGATTTTTTTTTTGCGCGGAGGAATACATGACAAACATGCATTTCCCTTCACATTAACAGTTTTAGATTTAAGTTTGAGTTACATTATCAGAAATAAATAAATATTTTTTAATGATGACTAGTAAGGCACCGTGTGTTTCCATAAAAAAGTATACATAACTTTTAATCAGATTTCTCCCTATAAAAACGTCATTTATAATGCCTTATTTAAATAGTTAGATATGTAATTTGTGTTCGCTTTTTACGGCTGCGAGGCGAAAAAACGGCTGTCATTTGAAATATGCATTCGCTAAATTTTGGGCTTTATTCTGAAATTCTTGCCGGACCTTCTCAATTGACAACCGTTGCTCCCCATTGTTTGAAAACCGTTGCGACGAAGCCACCGTTACTATCAACACGCGGATCTTGACAAACCTCCCATGGGAGAAAGTTGCAGAGGACATGTTCCAGGCAGAAAAAACTTTTATAGGAAAGACACGCTAAACCATATCTTATATCTGATATTTATAAAAAAAACCCGGGTATAAAGGAGGTACAACTCGACGCAACACGGTTAGTACAAGACAAAAATATGCTGAAATCATACTAGTCTGGTCGTCTTCTTTCTTCAATTGTTTGACGGTTGCAAAGTTTGAAACATGCAGTGAACAAAGCGGCAAAAAACTATGACAACCTCTAAAGGTCCTCGCCAACCAAGACTTTGAAAACTGTAAGAGCCACTCGCCGTGAAGAACGAGATCGAATAAGCGCTGAAAGAATATCGTCTGGGGACACACCCAAGCAGCACAGGCTTGGAATTCTTCACCACCAATTTCGAGAGATGGAGAAACCGAACATTACCTCAGATCTAAACAAACAAAGAGATACAAAATGTCCCACCATAGACTAGAGAACATCTTGCTTTGAACGACACATCAACTTCCATGATCCGACGGAAACAACACCTACTCTCACAAGCACTTCGCCGTTGACGAAAATGTTGACGTGGTAGGATGAGACCAGAGATACCTTATTCCAGTGTGCCATCGTCGCCACCATCTCGTCTAGGGAAACCAAGACCAAACTCTAACTTTAGCAAGCTTTCAACAACCCGTGCGCATGTCCGAATTTCCCACCCCTCCAGACACCAAAGCGGCAAATTGAGAAGACGGAACCCGTCGATTCACAACCGAACGGCGGCAGCGCCTATGGCTGAACCCTAGGATGCCGCTTCTTTTTTTAGGAGAAGGGTCTCCACTTCCTCGGATTTCATAGAACAACCATTTTCTAAAACGACGAAAATCCGGGAGCTCCTATGTGTCGCTCCTTGTGAGCTGGAAGGTTTGACTCGCCCGCACGGGGAGCTCAACACGTATCCCTGCTATCGTTTCTAACCCTATCTGGGTTTGGCCCATTAACTTGTTCGCTTGTGCATTCTCTAAAAAAAAAAACTAGTTCGTGTGTGAGAAAAAAATTATGACCTTTATCTTATTTTATGTGCAATAAAAAAATGATCCTAGACTAAAAAATAGTCATGATTTTGAAATGTATTTATTTTGAACCACATGAATATTTTTTCAAATGTTGTGAACAAAAACAAAAGTAAAAAATGAAACAACAAACAAAGAGGAAAAAATACCGATGAACCGTAAATAATAGTGAACCAAAAATTTCCCGGGGGATCAAAAATAATAGTGAACAAAAAAAAGAGGAACTTAATTCGGGTGGACCGAATATAGTAGTGAACCAAAAATGTCCGTGAACCAAAAATAATAGTGAAGAAAAAAAGAGAAACTTAATTCGGGCGAAACGAAAATAATAGTGAACCAACAAAATGTCCGTGAACCGAAAATAGGGGATCAAATATAATAATGAACCGAAAAGAAACTAAATTCGGGTGAACCAAAAATGCCTGTGAACCCGAAAATAATAGTGAACCAAAATGGAACTAAAATTCGAGTGAAACAAAAATAATAGTGAACCGAGAAAGTAGATCGAGGGGTTAAAAAAATGTTCATGGGTTCATAAAAATGTATTCTTATATTACCAAAGAAATGGAAAGTAAAAATTAGGAAAATTAAAAGGAACACAAAAATGCGAAAATAAAAATGGTACTCCCTCCGTCCAAAAATAAGTGTCTCAAGTTTGTCTAAAAGTGTCAAAAAAGAAAACTGAGAAAAAATAATCCATAAAATAAAAAATAAGAAAGAAGAAAGGAAATAAAATGAAAACATGAAAAAGAACAAAAAGAAAAGAAAAAAGGAAATAAAATGAAAACATGAAAAAGAACAAAAAGAAAAGAAAAAGAAACATAACCGAAAAGGAGAAACAGGAGGGAAAAAACGAAAACAGAATGGGCCGGGCCATTATGTGTGACTGCTGCAGGCAAGACAGTGCTAACGCAGCAACGCTCGCAAAGAGCGATGTATAGTACCTGCGGAAAATACCGGGAAGGAAAAGCCCAGCAAGAATAGTTCACCAGAAAAACGAAAAGAACTCCGACGAAAAGCTTGTCTCCTGCAGGCTCGCGGCGGCGCTTCGGGAGCAAGTCGAGCGGACGGCTCGGAGAGGAGACGACGGTGCCACGGCGGGGTTACGGCCTCAGGGACCCAATACAGGCAGAGGAGGGCAACCCAGCCAGCTCCGTGTCGGCGTGCGCGGCGGGCTCGGCTACATCGGTCAGGCCAGTCCAGCGGCGGTGTCACCAGCGCCGCAGGCAAGGAAGTTCGCCGCGGCTCATCCTTCCGGCGCTCCCCTCTGCGATCCAGTTCGGTTGATCGGGATTGGATTCTTCCGTGAGTTATCTACCTGTGAGGATTCTGAATTTGCGAACTGTTTTTTTTTTAACTGGATGAATTTGCTAACTGTGATGAACCTAGATATTGTACATCTTGTAAGGAAAATTTAGTACTTTTATGTACAGAATATATGAATGTAGGTACGGCCGTAATTATATGTAAGAATGTACGAGGAGTCGGTGTCCGGTTCCCAAGGGGACTTGCTTCGCCTGCTAAAACTGCATGATGCACCATCTGCCAATTCCATCAAAAAATCATGAATTTAGTACTTCATAATCTACTATTACATGGGAAATTTTGAAACCGAAATTCTCCTTGATATGTACAACAAGCAACGTCAAGGTTTATCTTGTTCATGTGCCGGTTGTCGTTTTTGGTTCTCATTGTTACGGACAAATTTAGTTTATGTATACTACATTCATATTCTTGTACGAAAGATTGAAATATTTTATGATACACTGCTTGCACATGGGGACACTGATTCCCGTGGTTGCCCCATTTTAGAATCTTATGCTTAATTTTTGGTTTCTGTGGTTTGACTGGTGGCACTTTTTTAGAGCTCCTGCTGCTGTTTATGTGGTAGAAAAAATTGATATATTATTTGGTATACCAGATGAAAATCAGATAAATTCGATGGCATTCATTTTATAATGTTTTGGAACATACCATTGTGTTTAAAAAACAGTTAGCCAACCACCCAAATATCTAAAAGCAACCATCATAATATACCGCGATAACAAATGGGTCTTACTCATGATCCATATCATGCCATTTACTAGCTTACTAGAGAAATTAACCACATTCCTACTTGTTTTCTATGGCAAACACTAATGATAGCCCGGCTCTAAAATTCAGACGTAGGTGATTGAGGCATATGGCGCAAATCCCCAACCTCGACAATGCCTCACTCAATCTCACTGCTCTTAGGTCAGCTAAGCCCATTCACCCATTCACACCTATTTTCATAGCTTAGTGTTCTTAATCATTTTGATGTATTCTTGCAGGGAGCAGTCGCAAAAAGACCTACTTAATATCCTTGAAAGCGTGCGTTTCTTTTCTCGCATCCCCATCACTAGTTTCTTCACTCTTGTTCAATCTGAGGAATCTGAGTTATTTCATTCCGTATCAGATTCCTGGGAAGAAGTGTCTGGTTGTCGATCCAAAGCTTGCGGGGACCCTGTCACTTATTTTCCAGACTTCTGTGCTAAAGGTGTGAAGAGGGTTGTTAAGACATCAGCACTACCTTCAGCGACAGAATTAATTACCTGGATATTATAGATTTAGAAGATTTATTATGGGAGGATGCCTCATATTTGTTTTTACATTAAGGGCAATGGCGGTCTTACAGTCAGTTTCTCTTAGATTCCAAACATGGATGACTTGATATGTTGTTGCTCTTCAGGAATATGGTGCGGAAGTACGAGTTCTTTCTGGTGAGCTCTTACAGACAGAATGCGCGAAAATTGTGTATCTTGTACGGTGCCAGCCAAGCTTCATGAAGTCCATTGCAAATCAAATTAGGAGAGACGAAACTAAAGGACTTCGGAGGGAATACTTGCTTTATTTTACTCCACACCGTACAGTTGCATGTGAGAAGGTATCTTGTTTTTCGCAAATTTAAACTAATGGATTGCATTCAGGTTTGGAATTTCAGCTGATTTGGTAAACTAGCTTACATATTCATAGTGCTCAGCACAATGTCATTATTTTAGCTTCATGAAAGTTTAAGAATGGGACCGGGAACTCATGAATTTGCAGTGGGTGTGTGTTACTGTAGATATAGTGATAAATGTATTTGGCTTGACAATCTCTGGTTGAAAAAGTAAATTTTCATGGGCCTTGTTGGACATTTCAGTTTGGCTAGGTTTGATAAGTTTGACCAGCTAGAATTCAATTTTGACTGGAGACTAACAAAGTAGTTTGTATACTAAAATATTGACATATTAGGTATTGGTTGTCCTTACTATGTACAATTATCGATGACTCGATGGTGCTTGTCAGATATCAGAAGTTATTTCTAACTTTGAGCATCATGAACATTTACATCATTGTTCAAGTATCTAGCCATCTTTCTTAAGTACACCATTTTCTTCTTCTCTGTCACACTGCATGGTAATTTATTAAGAAGTCCATCACCGACATGTTAGACAGTCACTGTAGGTTAGGATTCTTGTAACTGAAATATGTGGTTGGTGATGATACAGGAAATGGCAACATACATTAATTAGTATAGAAATCTCTTTATCAGTCTTGCCATTTCTTTTTTTTGCAAGATACTAACATCAGTTGAAAGTTCCTCTTTATTTCTGGGACATCTTTCCAGATATTGGTCATCCTTTTGGTATCTCCGTAACAGCTAGGCTATATTCGACGTCTTTGTATGCTTAGTTGTTTACTGATAAAGAATCCATAAACTTCCTGTACAGATGCTCATTTTCACTTCAGGGTTTCCGCTCGTCTCAAGAGTAGTTTAGCACATGAGTCAAATAAATATTTTGTTAATAGCACTCTGAATGAGATGCCTTAGAATCAGCACACATTAGTTCTTGCTACTTTACCTTTTTCGTACAAGGGATCTATAATTTCATACCCTACAAGCCGTGCTAATTTATTTCTTCTAATTGAGAGGGTTTTGGGACATATTAGTAAGAATTGTGCATGTAGATGGTCTGAACTTACAGTTATGGAAAGGTGCTAATAGTGGGGATGAATTATATGCCATCTTATGAAAAATTTCACACATGTCCTGTGTGTTTCTGAGAAGTTATATGCATTCCATTTTTCTATGCGTTGCTTGGTTCTTCTTAGTTTTGCTTTTTGTGCTACTCGCAAGACTTGTTTAACTATTACAGTTCGAATTTGTTAAGATAGGGCTTACGATTTGAAGCTTCCGTATTGTTGAAACATGAGTTCCTATAATAATATGTAATACTGAATTGTAATTGGAAGAGGATTTTTAAGCAGTGTTTTATTGTGCACCTGCAGATCCTTGAGGAAGAAAAAGTTCATCAAAAGTTGACATTTGGAGAGTACCCCTTGTATGTAGTTCCATTGGATGAAGATGTTCTCTCTTTTGAACTTGACCATTCTTTGCAGGTACACTGATGCATATTTTGTCTAGAAAGTCTATTCAATCTATAAAATCTCATTGGTGGGTTAATGATTTTCAGGAGTGCCTTATTCAAGGGGATACAAGTTCTGTCTGGCATGTGGCAAAAGCTATTCATAAATTAGAAGTATATGTCCCTTTTTTTATTCTTTGGAATGGTATTTGAAAAATGATTTATCCATTCAAGATGTATTTTCTATAGTAGATAAAATACATTCGTATGTATGCTGTTATTTGTTTATAAGCTGTCGTTCACCAATTCCACACCAATGTGCAGTCTCACAGATTTACTTCACCTTTCATTGATGTAATCTCTGAATTGGTGTAGAAATTAGGAGTTCATAAACTCTTGAATGAATGCATTTATGCATACATTCTCTATTTTTTCCAGCTTGCCTTTGGGGTGATTTCCAATGTAAGAGCTAAAGGTGTAGCATCGACCAAAGCTGCGGAAATGCTGAATAACTTGCAACTAGAGGATCCAGTCAACATGGATGACGTAACACAAATTTTCTCTAAGCCTTCATGATTCACATATTTAAATTTATGTGATTATTTATTTATTATTTTCTGTGGTGCTTTAGATGGGAATTCCGGAGATAAATACCCTCATTCTGTTAGATAGAGAGGTAATCTTCTGTGCAATTTTCATTGGCATTTCAATTATGGGAAATATATTGCAATTTTTCTTGATTAGTTTTAATAGTTCAGGTGGCTTAGTTTTTTTAAGCGGGAAACTGTAGGGGAGTCCGTGATATTTTTTTTTGGCTTAGTTACTCTCGCTTAAAAGTTCTACACTTCCATTTTTGAAGCCACTATATGTGAAATGTCAATACAATATACTCAGGTTATAGATGTGATACTTCCAGTGTCCTGTCTTATACTTTCTATGATGTAATGTAAATTGTGTTTGCTTATTTAGGTGGATATGGTTACTCCAATGTGCTCTCAGTTGACATATGAAGGTCTACTAGATGAGGTACCTTTGAAATTTGGCCTTTTCATGTTACTCATTATATGCGACCGGTTCATGTTTTATTAGTTGATAATAATGTGACTGAAGTTGTTGGACCCGGTTTCCCTTATAAACTGGGTCAATTCTATTCTATCTATTCGAGCGGTGGATATCGACCACCTTAAACTCAAAAAAAAAAAGTGACTGAAGTTGTTATAGTGCCGACTCAAATATCTTATAAGTTATGTCTAGCATGTGTGTAATGTACATTAGGGGATCTAAAATTTATAATCCATGTGGAATGCCACATATTTACTCTTTTAAACAAGACAACCTTCAATGCTGCATCAATCCTTCTTACCAGTTGAATCTTATGCTCACTAGATCATCATGTATGAAGATTTTGTAAATTTCAGCATGCTGTGTTAATTCCAGCATCCCAAAAGTGGCAGTACGTCACTTATAGTTAAGATCACCTAAAAGGCTAAACCCCGATTCTTGCATAAATGGTGCTAGCTCATAGTACATGGATATATCGGCACATATTACCAAATTTTGTATAGGGATAGAAATAATGCAACATGAAAATATATGGACATCTAAAAGGTTGAGGTAGTCAAGCGGTGGTTCAGAGTTCAGTCAACTTGTTGAAACTTATATTCCATGAATCTGATGCTTAGGTAGGATATGGGTTTAGAAACTACTTTCTTTTTTCCCATAAACGTTTTCTTAATTTTAAGACGAATAGCTGGGTTCGTTCCTTATTGTCTGTTTTGTTCTCTATGATTCTGGAAGCGACACTATACCAGCTGGTACCATCAGTGTGTATATGACAAGCATGTGATCTATGTTATGTACTAAAAAAAGTTGATAACGAATAACAAGAATTTCCTAGGCCACATAATCAAAATAGTCACGGTCATTCAACTTGATTAAGGATGAATTGTGAACACCGATTTTGATTAAGGATGAATTGTGAAACCATCAGGACCGAGGCTCGTTCTTGGGTGAGCGCGGGTCCCATGGCCTCAGACACCCTCTCCTAGTTTAGGTCGCTGGGTTTAGTTGTATAGTGTGGGGTGGCCTGCTTTTAGGCTTGTACATAAACTTCTTTCTATCAATGCATCGAAACACAATGCTTTTTGCGTTTTCGCGAAGAAAAAAAATTGATGGTTGCAATTATGATACCACTCTTCCTCCCATGACAATATAGTTTCTCCTGTCCATATTCCGATAGCATGTGGCTCCTAGAAATTCCTCAAGCAATGTGTGTATAGCTGCTTAGTCGCCTAAAATGAACAGATTGTGTAATGTGTACCATTCTAATACTGCATCGCTGAGTTTCTAAAATTATTGCAGTTGCGAAAAATAATTTGGCCATCTTATTTTGCAGATGTTGCAAATCAATAATGGATCCGTGGAAGTTGAGACCAGCATAATGGGAGCCCAACAAGATGGAAAAAAGGTTAAGGTTCCACTGAATTCAAGGTAACAGCCACTTGTATACATGTTCATTAGCAACAAAATGTTTACATCGGGGATGGGTATAGTACAAAACCTGTTAGTACAAAAACTTTCTCAAATTCCTGCCCTTCCATATTTTTCTCTCATCTTGCTTGCGACTTACAGGGTGTATACATGTTTAATAGATGCTGGAAAATGTTTGTATAACACATAAAGCACAAACACAATTACCATTTACCAGTACCACCATCGCACTTATCTGCATACTATATGAAATAGAATGTTTAGCGTAAATTTATGTGCGGTTGTGAACATATTTGTTTACTTTATTTTGGCAAATGTATTTCTCTTACTGAATGCATATGGATGCATATTAGTTTGCACCATTTATGCAGTTACATGTGCATCCGTAGTCTTCCAGTAATCAAGATTTACTAGCATATTGGAGTTCATCCATATTAAGATCTAAGTTGTTTTAATTTTGTAAAGCCTGCTGCTATGCAGAAGGGGTTCTTTCTGCTCCTTGTCGTATTATCTTCTGTTCGTTTTTTTCCTTGTCCAAAATTTTCCCCATATTTATAACTCATTTAATTTGGTTATATAGTAGGGTCTATAAGACTTGTAGCTGTGTAGCACCTCAGGATCCAAAATGTGCTAAAGCTTAGAACATGGTTGTTCAGGAATTCGTTAACTGGTAACGGCTCGCTCGGCCACTGAATAGCGAATAATCGGCCTATTCGCCAGTTAATCGGCCGATTAATTGGGTAATCGGCATTTATCGGCTATTCAGTAACCCACTGAATAGCGATTACTCGGCCAGTTAATCGGTGATTCAGCCGAATTTTAGAACAATGTTGTACGATAGGTTAATGCATGCGTATCAATTTGCATGGGCAGTCTCGCTTTGTCCAAGAGAGTTAACTGATAGTTCTTACGTTCAGTTCTCTCGGATTTGTGTGCAAACGAGATTAACTAAACTTTTCACGGGGGGCTGTAACCAGACCTTCTACAGTTGTGCCGCACGGTGTGTTACATTCAGCTCTTTTAAGTGCTCATTCCTTCAGCAGCACAACACATACACAACATATGCACAAAGTCACCCATATTGCACAGGGTGTCATGTTGCTCCTTGGGATCACCAAGCACACATACCTATGCAGCGCGGGTTAATGCTCTGATACCATCTGGAGCACTTTCTCGTCCAAAAAATTCCGGGAAGCCCAACCCCCACTCTGGCCTCTACTACATGAGTAGCGACTTGCTTGAACTTACATCTTTGCTGACCCAGAAGATCATTCTGAAGTCATTGCACTAGCTCTTGAATTTTTACTCTCTATATGGGAGTAATCCTACCAGTACTACACAGGCCCCTTATCACGTCCAATGGGTCAAGAAATTCATTTTTAGTACTTTTGTACCACTATCATGTATGCTGCGCAATTATTCCAAAGGTCTAAAAGAGTTAAGATAGCCCCCTCCCCCGTCTCCTTACTTCTGGAGGGAGTAGTTGGGGTTAAGGAGTAGGGGTGTCTGATGCAGTTCTGTTAATTTATACATGCTTGCCTTTTAGGGATTTATTTGCTGAAGATAAACCTATACATTTATGGCACTTATTTTATTTTCAGTGATAAGTTGTACAAGGAGATCCGGGACCTGAATTTTGGAGTTGTTGTTAAGGTTAACTCCACAGTTTCTTCTTGTTTCTCGTGTGAACGAGCTTTCTGCAAACCATTTTGTCATTTCGATTTTATTGTTGGTCCTGGCAAATGTGTTTAGTCCCAAACTTCCTGCTTCGTAACCATAGCTGTTTCAATCACTATATATTGGGTTAATTACAGGTCTTGGGCAAAAAGGCAACATCTATGCAGCAGGACTACGCAGAAGTAAAATCTACTAATGTAAGAACTAGTGATATTCTTGCATATTGTGTATTCCTGTAATTTATTGTCCATTAGAGTACATTTTGGTATGTAATAGTGGAAATACCATAAGAAGGGAACCTAGCTCATTAGTTAGGCGAGTGGATTCACAACCCAGGCACCCAGGTTCAAGTCCACGCAGACACAAATCTGTTAAAAATAAAACTCGCTTGGGGGTCTACCCCACCACTGTCCTTTCCAAAACACAGTGGAAATTACATAGTCATGTATCAGGAGTACTACTGCAAGTTTCTTAACTGCTAGAATCAGAATGTTTCCGTTGTTTTGTTAACTGTGATAAAGTTTATAGCTCTGGAGCCCTTTTGAAATCTATAGTACATTTTTTTCTGTAGTTAACGTCATTTTGGTTGTTGGTATAACCGTTGACTGGATAACTGGTTAGTTTATTTATTGGTTCAGTAAGAGGCATGAGATCTTGCTACATAGATCCTTTGAAACTCTAAAATTCTTTTCAAGAAAACGCGAAGGACCTTTGTGTTTTATTTCATTGAACAGGTAGAGTTAGGGGTACAATCCTCCTGGGAGGTATATTAGAATCCTCCTTTGATACTCTAAAATTCTTGATCATGGCAATCATGACAACAAGTGTCCTCACAACCAAACTTTCTTAATTGTTGTAAGGCGAGAATATATCATTTTCTGTACAATTTGATTTGTTATAGTAACTACTGCATTTGTTGGCCCTTGAAAGAGTTATGGAATCCATGGTAGACCCCTACAGCTACCTACTCCCTCCGTTTTTTAATACTACCTCCGATCCATATTAGTGGGCACAACTTTGTCTAGATACACATGTATCTAGTCTAAATACTTAACTAGATACATATGAATTTAGACAAAGCTATGCCCACTAATATGGATCGGAGGGAGTATAATATGTTTTAGGTGGTACACATGTTGTCTATATGCACACTAAAATGAGTGAACATATAAACTAAAATGTGTCTACATACATTTGTGTGCATGTGAATGTGGACAAAAGCTAAAAAACCTTTATATTAAAAAACGGAGGGAGTACTTGCCTTTTTTAACAACATTTGCCTTCTTTTTTGTGTCTGCACATGTGGTTATGTCCTGTCAGTTCGTATCCCAGCGCCCAGTGTACTATATAAACTTCGCTATCGTGTTAGCAACTCCCAGTGACAATAGCTTTCTATAAGACCCAGTGTTGTACAAAGATATAGGTTCACTCCTGACTCCACTTAATCGTTGGTATATACGAGCATTGTGAAGACAACTACTGTAACCACAAACTCTAACACGAAGGCACGTCATGCACATGAAAAAGACCTGACATGTCGGCTAGTTTAGGCCACTAACGCCGGAACTAGGTTCTCAATGATAGCGAGCTAATTACGGTAGATAAGGCACAGATCTCTAAAACATGGACATTGGATGCCATAATATTTTGCGCTAGCAATATGTATTTTAGATGGCCTTATTAGAAATATCTGGCTGGCGCTGGGATGAACATGAATTAGGTGTGGAGATTGCGTGCACCTCTGATTACTTCAGAATGATATGGACATTTACCTTTTCTGGGGAAGAGTGAGGGGCATGAGACATGAGTATTAAGATGACATGACCTATTGATTTTGGATCAAGATGCAATTTATTGGGTGGACACTCAGGTGTGCCCGCCTAATGCTACACGTTGAGATGAGATATGACATGCTTAGGATTGTGCTACTTTCTGGATCAATACATTTAGTGGTGAAGATTCCAACGGCATGCCTAATTTTATTTTGCAAAAACACAAAAAACGTTGCGTTTCGATGCATTGATAAGAAAGATGGGCTACGTACACGCTCAAGAAAGAGCAAACACCACACCATACAATGCGACCCACTAGAGCTAACCCTCAGCGCCTCAGCGGAGCAGAGCGCCAAGGTCAGTCGCCCTGGCGCTAGCCCACTCACGGACCTCGGCTCGGATCGTCTAGGTGGCACGAATGAGATGGACCATGAGTGTTATGATAACACTACTATCTTTATCCTTCTACATATCTTGCATGTGCTCTGAATTTGATCACTTACTACTCACTTTGTTATGTCTAAATAGCTTGCATGTGCATCCCTGTTCTGTTTATATGTTATGCTCTTTTCATTTTACTACAATGTAAATGTAACTACTTATTATGGGGCTTTTGAGTAGTCCCATTTGGAAAAATGTAGGTTGTTTTTAACGATTATGTGCTTTTAAACAGACTCAGTCGGTATCTGAGCTGAAGGATTTTGTGAAGAGGTTGCACTCACTACCTGAGATAAGTGTAAGTTCTTTATTTACCTTTTTTTTGCCTCGTTTGTCACTAAATTAGCTCACAGCATGTAATGATAACAGAGACATGTGCATTTGGCACAATACTTGCAATCATTTACTGGGAAACGTTCATTTCATGCCCGTTTGGACATAGAGCAAACAATCCTAGAGGTGCAGAACTTTGAGCTGTGAGTTGGCCATTTCACTTTTCGATAAGTCTCTTTTGTTTGTTTTATGTAGAACTTCTTGCAGCTCATTTACTCATAGTTGACTTGACCAACGAGAATCTCTGAATGGTGGAAATAAAATATAAGCTCTTTCTTTTGGCCAATTTAATGTTAAACAATAATTTTTCATATATCGCAACATAGTTCTTGCACTTCTGTAGAGTTGAACTTGCAACCTACACTGTACTTAACTGCTTTACTTCCATAAATCTTGGCTGTATTTGAGGCATGTTTTGGTTGATAGCGACATGTAGACAAATTATTGCAAGATTTGGCACTGTTTAGATGCCATTGCTGTGGGACGCCACATTTTCTTAGCACTCTGCCTTGGCCATCATAAGACAAACCTCGATCAACCAGGCTCTAGCACATGGTGGCATTGTTTGTAGAAAAACGACCGAGACACCAGGCATGCCCGTCTATCATAGACAAAATTGGATTCAAGAACTAGGTGACATGTTTGTGAACTGAAGAGGCGGCTCAACAAACCTTACCTTTTTTATGTGCCGACCACAATTCACTAACCTGACAAATGATGAATCTGGTAACCTTAGTGCGGTCCAACATGTTAGACCTTGACTCCTAAATATACACTAAACTATCTAAATTTGTTACATGGAAATGATACTGCTCTTTTTGGCAAATAGTACTTCCATAATATTATTTTAACTTCTATCAGGACATTATTATTTTAGTTCACTATTTGTATGTATTATTGTAACAACGAATAGTCAAAATGGCACTTTACGGACCATGAAAAGTCAAAGAAGACATCAGTTTGGTAGTTATGAGATTGTATATGTTGCCTGCCACATTAACTTGCCAATGACATGAACTTTTTCCAGCACTTGTGTCACTAGATAAATTCGTTACACTGTTGAGGGAACGAAACAATAGAGATAGAGAAATATATGGGAAATTTACGACCAGACTCATGTTGTTCGCTTTTGATGCATCATAATCATCAATTAGTCAGGCATAAAGCTCTCTGCATTTATGCTTCTATTTTACGTCAGTCAATTGTATCTCCAGATGTTTCGAGTACATTGAGGAGATGATACATAAACAGGAACCTATTGAAAAAGTGCTTCGCCTTCTAGTGTTACTTTCGCTTACGAATGCTGGCTTGCCAAAGAAGAACTTTGATTATTTGAGGTATGATTATATTACTTCTCCGTCATATTTCATGGTGAACTCTTAATTTTGGGTAAGTGGGCATTTGACAGGGTTCTTTGAGCTGGTACACATTTTGTCAGCCATTCTATCCAAAACTGTGACCTTTTTCTCCCTTCTAGTTGAAGTCCTCAAAATGTGGGGGGTTTATCAACCTTTAATTTTGCAGGATAGAGAACTATGTAAATATGCGATGATACTACTTTGAATAGTTTGTAGTTTCTGTACTATTAATGACATATAGATTATATAAATCCGTAAAAAAGGCATATGAAATTTATAAATTTTCTAGAAATGTTGTCTTAGTTTTTTAAAATCAAATGTTATCTTAGTTAACTTTGTGGACTTGTATGCATTTTGTGCCAATATGTGACATGTGGTGGTTACATTTGCATCTCACTTGTGACATGGTCATTCATTTTCTGAAACATCTAAATGTGCTTCATTCTGTATTAGAGAAAGACTGCAAAAAATTGGGCCATGTTAATAAAAACCAGACACAAGTCGACCAAAGGCACCAAATAAAGTGCTAATAAAATCAACAAAAAATAGTAGAAAGAGAAAACGAAGAAAGAAGACAAAACAACGGGGAGGGCATGCATGCAATGGCAGTTTCCTCAGCTCCTTAGCACAGTCATTCATGTTGTTTTCTGTCGTTGACTAAGAGATTGCACATTGGAGCCTATTGTTTGAGATTTGTATAAGTTCCGTGTAGCTCTGAAAGACGAGAATCGCCAATATCTGGATGCATTTGAGACAGAAACATTGTAAGATAATTTACATCCAGGGAGCATTTGATTAAGATCATAAATCTTCGATTACTCGAATGAAACATATATGTTATGGAGTACCGTTTGTTAATTCAGTTTGACTAAGTTGTTGCAAGGATCAACATAACATACTGACCTGTATCAAGTATATATCTAGCTCATGTGGTGCAGCAGCAGCACTCTTAATGATGGTATTCATTTGATTAATTGGGATTTGATGGATGATTATATGCTCAGTTTACATTGAATCTAGGACTTGCGTAGTGCATTTCTTGGAAATTTTATCGGTTTCATGTCAGCATCGGTTATACATCTCATTGTTCCCCTTTGTTTTCTCTATTTTGGTGCCTAGGCAGGAAATACTACATAGTTATGGCTTTGAGCATTTGTCTTCGTTGTATAATTTAGAAAAAGCTGGCCTTTTGAAGCGGCAGGTTAGTTGGATCCCCAACGGTGCTGTTTTTTTTAATCGAGATTCATCTTTTGCTCCATAAATTGTGTTTTCTTGCTATGCAGGAAGCAAGAAGTAATTGGGTTGCTCTTAAAAGATCTCTGCAGCTTATAGTTGATGTAAATGAAAATGATATAGCGAAGTATGATCTGCTGAAATTTTACAGTTTGTAAATGATTGTTCACTTGTATTGTACTACTTCTTAATGCTGCTACCATTTTGCTTAATGTGTGCACTGATAGTTTTGCCATCTTTGATCATTAAATTCCGTAATCATCTCGGTCATTGTCTACACTAAATCTGTGACTTACTCTTGTTTTCTGTTTCAGCCCTACTGATATATCACATATCTTTTCTGGGTATGCACCTCTTAGTATCCGCTTAGTTCAGCATGCTGTGAGATCTGGATGGTAAGCTACTCCCTTTAATTTTTTACAACTTCCTTTTCAATGGCAATGTTATGATAACTTGGCCTGTTTACAACTTCCCCTGTTAATGGCATACACAGAAAACGGGTTCAAATATAAAAAAGATAATAAGAAAGTACACCTAGTAGGCTACTGAGTAATTGAATGTTTAATGTCACTGTCTGTAACCAGTGTCAGATACAGAGGTGTATCTTTGCCCCCAGCCCAAAAGAAGCCACAACGCGCCTTGACATATGCTTTGGTCACCTTGGGGTTGAATAGCCAACAGAAGGTGCACCAGTAATCCAGTATAGCAGACAGGAATAAGTTGATCAACGCCAAACGCCCAGCTTTGTTCATGAGATTTTACTATGTTCTTGAATATTGCATCACTATCTGCATTTGTACTGTGTTTCTAAAACAAAAAATTGATTTTCCCTCTGAAAAATCTATTTCCTTTTACGTTTCTACGACTATCATTCACAACTATTTCCATAGGATAGGTCGATGGGAAAGAAGGTTCAGCACATGCTCCTGTTATTAAGTTTTCTTTGCCATCTTGCAGGCGATCTATTGAAGAATTGCTGAAACTATTGCCAGGTCCCCACCTGGATTTGAAAAGAGTGAGTGGATATCATCAGAATCGAAGTTTACCTTTTTAAGGACAATTGCTTTTGCTTTTGCTTTAGGAATTATCTTGCTCTTGTAGGGGGTTTCGAGTATTAATCACCCAGGTTCAGTGGCTCAACAAAGTATTGACAGGTAAACTACTTTTTTAGCAAACATATGTTATTTTTTTATTTGACGGAATAAATAGTGAAGCCTGCATGTGTGTGTGAGAGAGAGGAATGAAGGTGCGTGTACACGTGTATTTTTTCAGGTTTCTGAAAAACATTTGCTTAGTGCCAAAGCTTTGCACATCTTTTCATTAAGCAGAAAAGCAAATATTGTACAAGGGCCACGATGGTTTTTTTTTTTCAACAAAAGAAAGGAAAACCACGACTAAAACCTATAACAGCATGCTCCTTCTAGGCTAATCCAGTAAATTAATACATAAACCAAAAGATGGGCAAAGCTTTTTTGCTTAATGCTTAATGAAATTGCACTGTTATGTTAAAACTTCAAAATTGTCACACATCAATGATGCATAATTTATGTTTTTTTATGTATTGACTATTGAGAAGGAATGAATTGCATCCTTTTCAAGAACATAGTAAAATCTCTTATCAAGATCAATATTTACGCCATATTCATTTGGGTTGCACTGCATCTCATACTAGTGATGCCACTGTGGGCAATGGAGAAACATAGTATTGCACTGTTATGTTAAATTGTTGCATTTTTCTTGAGCATTCCACAAAGATGATGGATGATGTCCATTTTTTTTCTTTATTTGCTGATAAAGAAAGGACTGCATTATCTTTCTATAATGTAATTGTTTGCTTTCAAGGGTCTCATTTTCTACGGGAAACTGTAGGATTCCTACAGTATAAATAGGAATCTAATTCACATCTATGAGGATTTGAACAAAGATGGTGGAGAGGTGGGGTTGTCCACTCCCCGAACCAAGTGAGTGCAGCTGAGTTCGTGGGTAGTGGATATGAACTCTAGCACCCAATTTGCTGTTTAATTAATAGTAAAACATATGGATCCTCTTACATGTTCCTTAATTTGTATTTGTTCCTTTCATTTTATCTGCAGCAGTTATACATTAGTATATCTCTTAATCTGTTCTTAAACTACCTTATTATGTTGCTAGGGTTGGTCGTCGCTCTCTAGTTTTGGTTGTATTTATTGGAGGCGTTACTTTCGCTGAGATTTCTTCCCTTCGATTCCTCAGTGCACAGGTACACCCTCCTCCCGCCTAAAAAAATATCAAATGTTTGGTTAAATTAGGATGTCAGTGTAAGGTTATTGGATAGAGTTTTCACAGTGTGAACGGAGTAAATTAATTTTTATGATAAATCTTTATCTATACCTCGCAATGCGTTTTTTCAACAATATTATGTGACGGATTGTTCAGAAAAGAAGTACCACAAAACTCACCTATAATTGGTCAGTTTGTTTCGAAAAAAGAGTATGAAGACCATATTTTGACAATGACATACTACCTATGTTCCAATAGTTATCCTTTTCCACATGGTCTCCAATGCACACCTTTGAGCATTACATTTTTTATATGTTAGTACAAATTAAATATACGGATACACTGGCACACAAATGTGTTTTAAAAATTGTACTACTCATTCCGATCTATAATAAGTGTCGCAGTTTTGAACTAACCCTAGTTCAAAACTGCGACACTTACTTTGGATAGGAGGGAGTAATATAATTTTTCTCCTATGAATTAAAATTTCTGTAGTGTGTATGAGTTACTTCTTCACTACGCACACTCTAGAGTGACAATTGATGGATTACTAGGTGTATATTCAAGTCAGTGGCAATAATAGCAAATTTATGCAATAGTAGGAAAAAAACTTGGAGAAGCCAGAAATTTGGGTAAATGTCATTAATGAATTGACCGGTAGTTTTTTATTCAAATCCTATTTTGTGGGCAAAAAAAAACTTAGCAGTGGTTTTCAGCGGTGACCAGTTCATAATATCTTCCCTGGCCGCCACGATTAAGAATCCAGCTCGAGTCAAAGGGATTGTTTATTTGATTCCTTTTGGACCACAGCAAGTCCTGAACATCGTCTTTGGCTGAATTTGAATTACATTATACTTTTATCTTACAATCAAACGAGAAAAGTTAAAGGATATATTTTATAACTGTAATCAGTTGACATTTGTGATATTTATCTAGCACCCGTGCTCAGGAATGTGGGGGCCAGTGCTTTGTTGCTAAGCTAATTAATCACTTTTAATTAGCTTTTGTATATAAGGTCTTTGGTGTCTATATAGGTGGTGCTAAGGGATGTGGTAAGAGAAGCATAAATGAGTGAATGACAAGAGAAAACTGTTGTGTCGTCGTCATTATCGCCTAATTTAGAGGTGCTAGATACCCATGCTCTAAGACCTTTGCCATTATCCAGTGGCTCCACTTCCTTTGCAGATGGCTAGTCTAAATGTGCAGCTACTAGCTAGGTGAATGAGTCAAAGTTTACTTCATGTTAAAAGAATCACAGTAATTCTCAAAATTAAGGCAGCTTAATACATATTTTTATATCACACAAATTGTCCAAACAAAAAAAACCAGAAATCAGCAAATTTTGTGCAGTACCTTTTTCGCGAAAACGCAAAAAGCATTGCGTTTCGATGCATTGATAGATAGAAGAGTTATTTACAAGCCTATCGAGAGGGCACCCCACGCCATACAACTCAACCCAGCGACCTAGACTAGGGGAGAAGATGTGCGAGTCCACGGCCCCCCGCACTCAGCCGCTCACCCAAGAACAAGGCTCAGTCTTGATGGTTTCCACCAAAGCGCTAACTGAGGGACGTGCGTTCTCAAAGACGATCGCGTTGAGATGCAGCATGATCACCGAAGAGGTGCCCTTATGCAACAAACGACGCGGGGGGGGGGGGGGGGGGGGAGCTGAGCACCAATCCGCGAAATCGTCCTCCACAACCGACGACCTAGACATCGATCGTATCCAGGAAAGCACCTCATGCCAGTGAGTATGTGGGGCATCGATTCCACCGCCTGGTCGCACATCGGGCAGCTTGCTAGATGTGGTAGTCCGCGACGTGCTAGTCTTTCACCTATCCAGCAGCGGTCTAAACAAGCCAGCCACACGAAGAATTTCACCCTAGGTGGTGCCCAAGTCTTCCAATTCAACTTCCAAGATCTTGATTCTATCGTGCCGTGGAACAAGGCATCGTAGCACGATTTGGAAGAGTATTGGGCTTCTGACATCAAGCACCAAATCATCCTGTCAGGCTGCTTGGATAATTTTGTCCAGTACCTTGCTGGAATTGATTGCTTTTCTGCTCGTGTGCTGTCTGTGTTCTGCCGCGTGATTTAGTTCACCAATTTGAACAGTAGCAATAACCCTTGTGTATCAGTTTTTGCAACTTGAAGTTACATTACTCCCGGCTCATCAACTCCTGTTTGAAGATCTAGGTTTACTTTTATCTTACGTTATATCTTGTCTATTTCAGGAAGGAATGGGCTATGACTTTCTGGTCGCAACAACTAAGGTTATCAATGGCAACACGATACTCAGATCAACTCTAACCAAAAGCAAAGAGGGAGTGATGTAACCCTGTGCTGAGCTTCTTCCTTTTTGTAATCTGGCTGTGCAAGGATACAAGAGCTCCAGCTGGGTCTTATTGAGTCCTTTCGGCAATTTATTTTACTTCTTATCATGCCCGGAACGTTTCAATTGCGTTCACGTTCTCATCTGGCTCTATTTACTGGGTCTGTTACGGATCTCGTCTAACATAGCTGATGCCGATGGAAATGGACAAGTCTTGCATGAATTGTAGCACTTTGCACATAATATGTACAGTATATGGTAGGGGTTTATTTTATTATTCCACTTTTTCGAAAGATCTCTTGCAAAATGGTGGCTAAGCAGCTTTGGTCCTTCTGTGTAACGACTCTCTTTGACATCTAGCAATACCATGCATATGCCGATTTTAGAAACTGCCTAGGAATCCGACGAGGAAAAAGTGCAAAATAAAAGAGTTTTAGTCTTGAGCACTTAAATCTGCGTAAGTTCAAACATTCTGCTACCTCTTTGAAGACTAAGTGCAGAAAAATAGTCCGTCAGCATCACCCCCCGGCCCGAAAATATTGATACTGGCATAATCATAGAGTTACTACAACAGTGCGTAGATGAGAAGATAAATGAGAAGCTCTACGCGGCTTTCTTGGAAAAGAAAATTAGTGATGCGCTATTCCAGACTGGCCTTTTAAAGTCTGACCAGATGGTTTTCGTGTGCGTTTCCTACAATGCAGTTGGGACATTTTACGAGATTATGTGGTACGTGTTGTACAACGCTTCTTCACTGATGGGATTATGCCTGATGAGGTCAATGATACGGCAGTTGTGATGATACCAAAGAAAAATGACCGAGAAAAATTGAAGGACTTTCGGCCAATAAGTTTATGTAATGTCATTTTCAAGGTGGTTTCGAAGCGTGAATCGGTTGGTGACCTTACCTACATGACATCATCTCTCCAACACAGAGTGCATTTATTCTAGGCCGTCTCATCACGGACAATGCTTTTGCGGCGTTTGAGTGCATCCATGCAATTCAGATAGGCTGCCCGCAAGAGATATTGTGCGTATAAGTTGGATATATACCCAAAGCATATGACCGCGTGGACGGTGGTTTTTGGAAAGGGTTTTAGCGAAGTTAGGTTTTCATAGTCAATGAATTCGGTGGGTGATGGCTTGTGTCACCACAGTATACTACTCGATTTGCTTTAACGGACATTGGACTCCTTTACACCATCCCGCGGGTTCCGTCAAGGTGATCCACTTTTTCCGTACTTGTTCTTGTTTGTTGCCGACGAGCTCTCTTGCCTGATGAAAATAGATTGAAGCAGGATCTCTCCATGAATCACATATTTCTAGTCATGGTCTAGGCGTGTCCCACCTTTTGTTCGCAAATGGTAGCTTGTTATTTTTTTAGGATCAGTGAAGCAAGCTCTTTTTTTAAGTATACGTCCAAGCGGACGTATCGGTTTCAAGAAGGAGAGGCCAAGCGGCCGTTTACAACGCGTTTCGGCACATGCGCCGAAAACGCCAATCCACCAAAAGAAAAACAAAAGGGATCACTCGCCAACCCTCCCCTGTCTACGGGTCCTAAGCTACCCCTAAACATCCTCGCTGCCCGCCACAGATCAGCCTCGGCTTCTACCATCCTGATGGCGGTCGCTGCCGAAGGAGTGTGACCTTCGAAGACCACTCCATTCCTATGCCTCCACAAGCTCCAGCAGATCAAGTTGATCGCCGTCCACAGGTCCTTCTCGTCGTTACCTCCCGGCGCCTTGGCCGGTAGCCAATCCACTAGACGATCATCATGGTCAGGGACCCAATCCACTCTACCCCACCTGCTCAGGAAGGAGTGCCAAACCTCTCTAGAGAGGGCACAACCAAGGAGAAGGTGGTTTATGTCTTCTCCCACTTGGTCGCACAGCGGGCAAGCGGTCGGTCTAGGCACCCTCTCCGCCCTAAGCGGTCTGCAGTCCAACATCTGTTCTTCAGCGCTAGCCAGAGGAAGAACTTGCATTTGTTTGGAGCTCGAGAGCTCCAAACCTGCTGCGCCCCAGCCAACCCGATCTTGCCCTCAAAGAGTCCTCTGTAAGCCGAGCGAGCTGAGTACTTGCGGTTGCTCTCCCAGTTCCACCTGAATTCATCCACGACCCCATCTGTCAGGGCGAACCCTGCCACTCTGTCAGCCAAGGACAACAACTCGCGGATCTCTCGCGCGTCCAGGTCAGGCGAGACGTCGTCCAACCATCCACCTGCGAGTCCATCTCTGACTCGTCGGGAGCACCGCGCGGCCTTCGACACTTTCATGAAGAGGTTCGGAGCCAGCTCCTTCACACGCCCCCGGGCAGCCACCTGTCTGTCCAGAAAAAGGTGGAGGCACCGTCACCCACAACTGAAGTGGTGGCTGCCTCAAACAACTGCTGTACCACGCGGGGGACTTGGATGTTGAACTCACTCCAGGGCTTGGAGTTGTCCGTCCTGCTAAGCCAAAGCCACCTAGCCCTGAGAGCGCGGTTCATCTGCCGCAGGTTGGGAATCCCAAGACCTCCCAAGTGCTTGGGCATGCAAACCCTCTCCCACGCCACCAGGCAGTGACCTCCACGGGCGTCCTTGCGCCCAACCCAGAGAAAGCTGCGGATGATCTTCTCGATCGCCACCAGGGTCTTCACAGACAGGTCAAGAGACATCATAGCGAAAATAGATATCGCAGAGAGGGTGGTCTTAACAAGCTCAAGACGTCCTCCACGGTTGAGCAGCCCGGCACGCCACCTAGGAAGATGGCTGGCCACACTATCCACCAGATACTGGAGCTGAGCGGGCGTCAGCTTCCTAAGGGAGAGCGGTAGCCCCAGGTAGCGCAGCGGGAACGGCAGCAGCGGACAGTGTAACTCTCGAGCTACCAACGCCGCCTCGGCCTCTCCACAACGGATCAGATGCGCCGAGCACTTTTCAAGGTTCGCCCTCAGCCCGGACACCAAGCCAAAGTCATCGAGTAGCTGAGCGACAACCCTGAGGTCCCTCTCAAGGGGGCGGAGGAAGGTCACCACGTCATCAGCATAGATCGACGTGCGGTGCCTAAGACCCGTGTCAGCCAGAGGCGACAACAATCCACAGGCCGTAGCCCTCTCAATCAACAGATGCAGGACCTCCATGATCAAAATGAACAGTTGAGGCGAGAGCGGGTCTCCCTGCCTCAATCCACGTCTGTTGAAAATCTTTCCACCAGGATGGCCATTGAGTAGCACCCTAGTGGAAGCTGACGAGAGAAGGGCACAGATGGTTGCGAGCAGAAGGTCACCGAACCCCATCTTCCTCAACACCTCCAGAAGGAAGGCCCAACTGACCGTATCAAATGCCTTTGTAATGTCAAGCTTCAGGAGGACGGCTGGAATGTTCGAGCTATGAAGCTTGCGCGCCGTACATTGAACCATCATGAAATTATCATGTAGGCACCGTCCACGCACAAAGGCACTCTGGTGCGCCCCCACCAGATGTGGAATGGAGGGGGCCACCCTGCAGGCCACCACCTTTGCCACTAGCTTGGCGAACCCATGAATCAAGCTGATAGGGCGGAAATCTCGAACTTCCTCCGCACCCACTTTCTTGGGCAGCAAGGTGATCAACGCCTGGTTGACCGAGCTAAATCCACGGGCGTCACGCCGAGACAAGGAGTTGAACGCCTCCATGACATCCCCTTTGATGATTCCCCAACAAGCCACATAGAATCTGTTGGAGAACCCGTCCGGCCCCGGGCATTTGTCAAGCGGCATGCTCCTAATGGCGTTCCACACCTCCTCCTCCGAGAAGGCTGCCTCTAAGTGGGAGAGATCCACAGTGGGCAGCTGCAGGTAGTCTAAGTCGAAGGAGAAAGGCCGGTCCACCTCCGTTCCAAGGAGATCGTCAAAGAAATCATCCACGGCCTCAGCCTTATCCACATGCTCAGTCTTCCTAACTCCATCGACCATGAGGTGGCCAATGAAGTTCTGACGCCGTCTATGGCTTGCATGCATGTGAAAGAACCTCGTATAGGCATCGCCCTCCCGCAGCCATAGAACCCTCGCTCGTTGCCTCGCCATGGAGCGCTCAAGAGATGCCAGCCCAAGCAGCTTCCCTTTTAGGGCCTTCCTAAGCCCCCTCTCTGCCGGTGAGAGGGGTCGGGTCTCCATGGCCACGTCTAGCCGCAGGATTATCTCATTGGCTAGCAGTATCTGCATTTTGATGTTGCCAATGAACTTGCTACTCCACCTTGCCAGGCTCTTGGCCGTGGCTCGAAGCTTGAGATCCAACCTCTTGAAGGGGTTGATCTCCTGTTCCACTGACGACCAAGCCTCCTGAACTATCTCCAGAAAACCCTCCGCCTTCGTCCAGAAAGACTGAAATTGGAATCTACGCCCCATCTGCAGATCTGGGGCTAGGCTCAGCACCAAGGGGCAGTGGTCAGATGGCCCGGAGGAGTTTGCCGAAAGAAAGGCGTCTGGAAAGCGCTCCTCCCAATCCACGGTCGAAAAGACCCTATCCAGCTTCTCCATAGTTGGTTGCTGACGCTCATTGGACCAAGTGAATCTTCGCCCATTTAGGTAGATCTCTTTCAATTCCAACAACGACAGAGTACGCCGAAATCTGCCCATCATCGCACGGTGAAGGACACCCTGGTTCTTGTCCTCTGGGTCAATGATGAGATTGAAATCTCCTGCAACCATCCACGGCCCTGCATGCAGGTCCCGTATATCGCGAAGCTCCTGAAGGAAGGCATGCTTCGCACCCACGCCCTGAGGGCCATAGACCCCGGTGAACCACCACGCCTGGTCCCCTCCAATCGAGATGCTAGCAGTGAGCGCATTAGTGGTCATGTGAGGGTTAGTGACCGTGACATACTCGGACTGCCACGCAAGCAAAATGCCTCCACGTGAACCCACGGCCGCAGGTAAAGGAACCCGTCAAAGGCCACTCCGAGGCATTCACGGACGATCTGAGCCGTGATGATCTCCATCTTAGTCTCCTGAAGGCAGACTATCTTGGCGCCAGTTGCCGCCATAGCTTGGAAAATCACTGCTCTACGCGCCCCCGAGTTTAATCCACGCACATTCCAAATGGCAATCACAAGATCCATATCCAACATAGTTTGGGAGAAAACAATTACAGGGAACAAGAGGCTAAAGAAAACAACAATCCACGCCTAAACTAGGCACTCCACCGGCAAGTCCTCGGACATCGGCAACGCCTCAGGTAGCCACCTGAACAAGCTCAATATCACGTCAATGTGCATCTGCGGTAACGGCTGGCTGAAGAGGTCCAGGTACGCGTTCAGCGCCTCATCACCGATGGTCTCGCCCTCCCTCGCGATCTGCAGACGTGTGATCAGCTCCCTCTGTTGGCGCTTCACCGGGGTACCAGCAGCGAACTTTCCACGGTGCCTGGCACTGCGTCGCACCGGACCAGAGAAGATCCTCTTCGCGCGGCTGCGCCTCGCCGGCTTGTGGAGGATTGGTGCCACGGGCTGGATGTAGCTACCTCTGAGCTGCTCCAGATCCTGAGCTACGACCCCAGCAGCCAAAGGTGGCCCGTCCACCTCTACCATGGCCTGTTGGCCAACCTGGGCATGCCCACCATCAGAGCCTTCCATCGAAAGGGAGACCGGAAAAACATCCAGCATAGAAACTAGGAATCCACCACGCTGGTCGGACCAACTGACAGGTGTCCTGGGGTAGGTGGTGCCGCAGCTACCAACGGAGAGTATCCCTGCAGAAGAGAGCAGAAACTCACCACCTTCCTTTCCACGTTTTGTATCATACTCCACTACGTCTGGTCCACCAAAAGCACCACAAGGCGGGGATCCCGGGCTGTTCAAAAATTGAAAAATGGGCGCGGTCCGAGCACCACGAGATGACGCAGGCGGGGTGGACTTTTGACCACTTTCGTTGCAACACTCCTAACCGGGGCCAGGGCGGACCGAGCTTTCTGCAGTATCTAGCAGCAGGTTTGCAGGCTCCAGTACCCTCCCTCCACCACCCGGCAGTTCCGCGTTGGCCAGGCATGAATCCAGTCCAAGCAACGGCCCACGACCAGCATCACCAACTCCACGCGGCAGCACCGCACTGGCCAAGCCAGCCTCCAGTAGCATTGGATCCCAAGCACGGCCATCCGCTTCTGCATGCAGGGCCCATCCCGCGCCCAGAATTGGGTCTTGCGACCCAGGCACGGCAGCCAGCTCGTGGCTGGGCCCACCTTCTTCTTCCAGCTCGTGGCCGGGCCCACCAGCTCCATCGTGAACCTCTGGCCCCGCCGCCGCCCTGTTCCACTCACCGCCAAGACGGCGATCACCGGCCTCTGCACCACCGCCACGCCGGCGAGGATCTTGCGACCCAGGCACGGCAGCAAGCTCTGGTGGTGAAATCAATTCTTGACAGATACGAGCATAGCACAGGACAGTTAGTGAGCCTCGGCAATGCTCAATCCTATATTGAGAAGGCTGTCCCATTCAGATATGAGATGAGATCAAGAATATCCTTAAGTATGAAACTGAAAAAAGGAAAGCTGCAATCAACAAACGCAACTATTACGGTACCCTCGTACTTCAAAACCTGGCGGTGGAGTACCGGTCGATTCGGTCCGTGATGACGAGGCGTATTATAATTTTTGCCTGTCATCTCGATAGACCCAGTCAAAGAAAAAAGTGCAGCGGATTGAGATTGTTTATCACATCCCGCTCGCCGCCGCCGCCATTGATCGTGGCGGCGATCGATTTGTTCGCTGTTGTTGCCATTGATTGTGGCCGCAATCGATTTGCACGCCGTCGCAGCCGCCATCGATCCTCGCTGCCATCGATCTACTCGCTGTCGCGTACGCCGGGATCGATCGCCCTCGCCACCGCATTCGATCCTCCCGATTGATACAGGGCATACACGGGAAATAACGCCTAAAATTCTGAGACAAAAAAAGGAAAAAACCCCGGGGCCTTTTTTTTTAACGGTGATTACCCTTTTCGCCCTCCGGTCGAGGTACTCCACCTGACCTGATGGTAAGGTCATGTACAATGCAATGCAAGGTGCTTAGTAAGGTGCTTACAAAAATTAACCAAGCATTGTTCCAAGCACCAATGCTTATTTCTATATGAGAGGTGCCTAGTTAAGCATTTCTCTTGTGTAAATAAGCACTAGTGCTTAACAAAAAAATGGTTTATTTTGCTAAGCACCTTGCATTGTACATGCCCTAAGGGGCTAAGTTTTCGACCTGAGCCTGAAGTGCTGGCGTGTCTAGAGGGGCTAAAACATCTGATCAATCTCTGTAGATGGCCAGAGACGGTAGAGTCTGACACTAGTATAGAACGACACATCGGAAACGGGACAAAACCCCCATCGGAAACGAAGAAACGGTCCGTGTCCCTGCCCCTGTCATTGATGTGAAGGCCCTCATCGGGAATGGAGGACAAAACCGTCACCGATGAGGCCAGATTTTGGCAACGTAGGCGTACATATCTCCGTGTCCGATGAGGCATGCATCAGTAACGGAGATTCTATTTTTACTCGTTTGCATTGAGTTTTCTTCATAAGCCAACAGCTGGAATACAGTTGTCACTTTACATTCAAAATCTCACAGCACAAGCACATATATATTAGCAAATCCGTTCATAACGTATATAACAAATGTCACCATTACGTAGCATCAAAAGATGATGAGTTACACATGCCTCGCTAATCCTATCATTCGCATGCCTCTCTAACTTAACTTTTATGGTACTCCACCTTCTTCCTCAACTTGTTGTCCGTTTCGAGCTAGCAAAAGACTCAAGTAGTGGTTTCATGCTTCTCCAAACCACATCTGCAGATTAATTGCTACACACACCCCGAAGACGGTGGTGAAAGCAACTACATAGATGGATAAACTGAAAAACAAGAAACCACATCGAGCTTGCAAGCCTCCATAGCATATTAATTTCGCCAAAATCGTTGTACTGAGGCTTGCTCCGTCTTAGACAGTGTCGCCGAAATAATTCACAATCTAATATAAAACCAATAGAACATTTCATGAGTTGCTAATGCAAATTACATATCAAAACAGAGCATCTCTAGTTCATAAGATCTTGCCTATACCACGGGAGAATATGACATATCAAAACAGAGCACAATTGATGAACATAGGACATGTGAGGTACACTAGTTCATGAGCTGGGCGATTTATACCTCACCTTTTCTTCTCCATCGATGGCGGCCTCGCATCATCGGCCACCTCCTCCTCCTCCATCAACGGCGGCCTCGCATCTCTGGGCACCTCCTCCTCCTCCGTCGACGTCTACCTCCTCCTCCTCCAGATCGGCCACCTCCTCCAGATCGGCCACTTCCTCCTCCAGATGTGGTTCTGCTGGTAGATCCGCCGGAGGTGCTGCATCACCACCTGATGAATGACCTCCTCCAGTCCGGCCTGGCCCAGAGGACGCCGCTGCAAGATCCGCCTAACGTGATGCATCACCAGCGGACACATGGCCGCCTCCAGTTCCGCCTGACGCACTGCATCACCAGCGGAAACATGGCCGCCTCTAGATCGGCGATGGCCGGATCTAGAAGAGCCGGCAGAAGAAGTCATGAGAGAGTGGGGAGAGTTAAAAGCTACAGTGTGCGGCGGCTAGGGTTGGAAGATAGACAGTGAGAGAGTGAGAATGAGACTGATGACTTGCTGTGTCGGCAGTACATTTATAACCACCAAATTGGCAACGAACATTTTATATAACCGTTTCCATTGGATACTTATTAATAATAAGTTGTTGCATACAACCCTACTGCATACAAGTTCACAACTACTACATTCTACTGATTTCCATAGCTGTATACAAACCTACTACATTCTACTGAATATTGCTGCATACAAGTTCTCACACCTAATAGCAGCACACAAACACATAAAATCATTCTAGCAATGCTCACAAGAATATTTAACTGAGCTATTTCTGTTCCTTTCTGCCGCTCTTTTCGCACAGCAATAACATAGTCAGATTTAGTCGAAGTGTTTGTTGGGCTCCATGCCAAACCAGCTGGAGCAGCTACAGTGTGCGGCTTCATCTCCATTTTCGCCTTCCTGACTATCAAGCCTACATTTTCCAGCTCTGCCGCTTCCACTTCGACGCCATTAGCAAGCAGCATCTCAACATAATCTTCAATCCAAAAAAATCACAGCTCCAGAATACTCTTCGCCCCTCCCCTGTCAAATGGTAACTGAATCCAAATCCAAATCAGCATCACACATAGAATAGAAATCAATCAAAAGTGGTCGAAGCGTCGAACTAACCCTGTGATTTGGACACTTGAAGTAGATCCGGCCTGGGTTCAGATCCGAACGCGACACTCGACGAATCGCGTTTCGACAGCGGCAGCAAACACACTTCACAAGCGGCATATCTGACCCGGCCCCGGCGGCGCATGAGGAGGACGCCATCGATCTCCCCGACGAGCTCATGCTCTTGGCCATGGAGGACACGAGTGCAGAGTAGAAACAAGCTGGAGCAGAGAAAAAAGGGCGAATCGACAGTCTTTTATAATATCCAAGATAGTCTTAAAAAAGGAATTTTATATACGCAACCTCGCCAACGGTTGTATACAAATGTCCGACGCCATTGAAGTACATATCGCACACGGAGTGACAGGAACCTCCGTTACGAATATATTGGCAACGGTTAAAAATTCGCGACCGTTGCCTATGAAGGACGGGACGCGGGCCATCTTGCCTGGTGGGGCGGGTTTTCTCACGCGGAAAGCTCGATTTTCCGTTGCCTAACTCGTGCCATTTCCATAGAGGGGTATCCGATGTGTCGTTCTGTACTAGTGTGAGGGTGTGTTTGGTTTCCTGCGTACAGCTGGGCCAAGCCCGACGGATGCAAAAATGAGTGTTTGGTGAGCTGGGCCGGCTCCGCGTTGTTGGCCCGCACGAACCTTAAAGCACCGCTCAGCCAGGCCCTGGAGGAATGGCCGGTTCGGCCGTTTTTCCAGAGCCACCCTCGCGGCGTGCAAAATGGGGAACACCGTCGCCATCCTCGTGCGAGCTCATGCAAGTCTGTGATGACGCGAGGCTGCGCGCAAGCGAAAATGCGACGGGAGAAATTTCGTTTCACAGTCCTCCTTTTCTGCCCCTCTATATCACCCCCTCCGCTAACCGCCTGATTTCGCGCCACCATCCCCCCCCCCCCCCCCCCCCTCGAGCTCTCTCCTCCGGCAGCGTAGCAAGATCTCGGCGAGCAGGTAAGCGGTGGAAGCCACTTCTCCGGCCGGCGTTGCTGCAAGGCGTGCGTCGGCTTCCACTTCTTCCTATTCTGCGAGCTACGAGGGTTTGCGTCTACTGCTACCATGCCTGTAAGTTTCTTCAAACCCTATTTGTTGTAGCTTAGATCCGTGAGCACTAGGTATATAGGTAGGTCTAGATGTGCATGATGCAGTGTTAGCTACTAGATTTGAGTAGATCTAGCATGTTCTGCAGTAGATTTTGCTTTGTTAGTCATGCTGCCATGGTAGAAGATCATAGCATGTTGTGTAGTTAAGTTGTTGCAGTTCATAGCATGTTGTGTAGTAGATATGAGCAGATTTGAGTGGATTTTGCTTTGTTAGTCATCTTGCCTTTGTAGATCTTCATGCTTTTTGTGTTTCTCGTAATCCTTGTACAATTATACCACCGATGAGGTTACTCAGTCACTGATAGATAGCTAGAATGGCATCGCCCTGTCCTTGGTCTCTAACTCTCAGATATTCGAGGTGCCAGTCACCCAAGAGGAAAATTTTCATGGCAGTCGCTTGTCTTCCCAAATGGTCGATCTGCTTGGAGGTCAGCTGGATCACTATTGTGGCATGGACAGGAGCAAGAAGAACAAGACGGGGATGACCATGAAGTGTGCTCCCTTCTTGTCCACCTTCCTGCTGAACAAGATGGTCGACATCATCCACACCGGAGTCCGAACTGACAAAGGGTTCAAGGATGTGCACCTGAGGACCGCTGCCAAGCTGATTTTCAAGTTCTGTGGCCAGGAGATCACCTCCACTCATGTGTACAACCACCTAAGGAAGTGGAAGGTTAGGTGGGTCATGATTAGCAAGCTTAAAGACCCGAGTGGTGTAGAGTGGGATGAGGAAACCCAAAGCATTATCTTGGAGGTAGAGCACCTCAAAGGCCATATCAAGGTTGATCACCTATCTAACATACTTCACATTCATCCCCTTCGCCTTAGGCTAACTGTCTAACATTGTATTCTCCTCCCTAGGATCACCCCAAAGATGCAAGGTACCTCAACAAGCCCATCCAGAACTACAACTAGATGCAGACCATCTTCTCCTTCGCTCTGGCGACCGGCAAATTTGCAATGGGATCCAGTGAGCCTCTTGGCATACCTGTTCCTGACTACATTGACCATGGTAGCCAGGAATCGGACACCGTCAACATCGATGGTGGAGACAAGGCTGATGACCCTGCTGGCAAGCAACTTGAGAAGGAGAAGGAGAGGAAGAGGAAAAGAGGTGCACTGGTGGACGGAGTGGTCCTCGTCTTCACCAGCATGACAGAGGCCGTGAGGGAGGTGGCTGCCGCCATCAGAGACAGCACGCCTATCGACGTGCACCCTGGCCTCTACCAAGCTTTCATGGACACTGAAGGGTTCAGTTCCGAGGCCAAGATGGTGGATCTTAGTCACCTTCTGGACAACAAGGCTCAAGGTTTGGGCTATGTTCGCATGGCCGAGGACCACCAGAAGCTCTGGCTGAGGACCTTCCTGGACAAGCACTACTACGTGTAGTGCTGGGATTGCTGGTGGCGGTTGTGGTGCTAGCATGCTTGATGATGATGATCATGATGATACGTGATATATATTTTGGGTAGTTAGGACAACAAAACTTCTTATGGCATGTATATTTTAGGTAGTTGAGGTGGTACATATGCTAACCCCTCACTAGATAAACTTGCGGTGGTAGTATTACACCCTCTTTAATGTGGTGGTAGGTTGACACCATAGTATGCAGCAAAACAATAGTGCTGCTTTAGGGTTTAGGGCATATGATGATCAATGCATGCTTTTCTTACGTTGCTATCTTATTTTTCATCTTCTAAACTTGTTCTTCACTGCTCTATAGAGGCAGGGAGCCAGGAGTCTACGATTGCTAAGACGCTTGCTCTGCTCAAGTTGAAGGTTACCCCCACCAGTGTTGCAAAAGGTTTGCAACTAAAGAACAGGCAGAGAAGACTTACTCTATGAACAAGCTGCCAGAGATCATTACTGAGATCACCACTACTAGATAATGCAAAACAGCTGTGACCACTGATGGAGTGGCTGAAGGTGAAGCACATATCGGTTCAGGCTGCCTCAAAGACTTGATAATCATCGTCTAGTTCGTCCTCATTGCCTATTTGTTCTTCGCCTAAGTGTACATATGATCCTATGTGAACCTTTGAACTGGTAAGCTCACCACTAGTGGATGCAAGGTGACTACAACTACCCAAAAACGAGCAACCAAACACTGGGGTTTAACCCTTAAATGACGACATTAGCAACCAAACACTGGGGTTTAACCCTTAAACGACGACGTTAGCAACCAAACAGTAGGGGTAGTAAACTTGGTCCCAGCAAAACAGGTCTAGCTGTCTCTTTGTGGGTAACCAAACAGGCTGCAAACGTGGCTCATGCCTCGTTTTTCCTGAGCCAGGCTCTTCGGAGCCACGGAGCCAAAAAGGCCGAAAGTCATGCAGGAAACCAAACAAGCCCTTATTGCCTGCGGGCAATTCAGTGCAAGATCGTTCAGACTGCTGGAGCGTATACACGGAAGCCCGAGAGTTGTTTGATGGTCTGATCTTATTGAGATCAAGAAGGTGGAGCGTGTGAGCAATGGTGCTGCGCACATCTTAGCACAATTAGGCAAATCTGGTGTTAGTGGTACTACCTCTGATCCTTTTTAATGGTCGCAAGTTGTACTACAGCTTTAGCCTTCGGCAGTTCTCTTTTCACGACAATTAATTCGGTTCGGAGGGAGTAGTATTTTTAATGCGACTCTGGCCTGTGTGTCATCTCAAGTTGCAAACGATTGTAAGATGATTTTGTCTAAGTAATAAAGCTCACACTTTCCAAAAAAAAAGGACAGACCCAGTGCTAGAAGCTCCAACACTAGGTGGGGTCTGGGGAAAGATTATACGAGTCAACCCTTACCCCTGCAAAGTGCAATGCAGAGAGGCTGAGTCGAACCTAGTACCGCTTGGCACAAGTGGGGAGTACTTCACCACTGCGCTAGGCCTGTCCTTGAAAGCTCTTTTTTTTTACTGGAAAGCTCACACTTTGTTCCCACAGCCATACGAGATTAAGCATTTTGTGGGCAAACAAACGATGTGCACAACACGGTTCGTTCCCACAGCCAACCATGCTTCCGGCGGCGCAGCATCTTGGCCTGGTTCTGCAGCACCAGCTTGACGCACCCAACCAGTGTGCTCCCGTCAACGGCCGACCTTAGATGGTAGTGATAATCGTCGTCTTCCTTCCTTGGCTAGTGTTTACGTGTAGACAGTGGTCCAGGTTTGGTAGCGAAGCAGAACCAAATCCAGATCCAGTGAAAGAAGAGTGTACGTGTGTGTGTGACGTGTGTCCGACCATGTTGAATGGATCAAGTGCGTCATGGTGGAAAGTCAATTCATGGTCACACCGTCCAAAATATGGTGACCAAGGTAAATTACACAAGCAAGTTCGCTGACTCTATGTATTTTACTCCAGCAAAAACATAGATCGTTGAACCATGGAGATGTATCAGGTACATCTTTTTCCTCAATATTTCATGTTCCAAAGAACCTTCGAATGGTGTTTTAACCGTACCACAGGCCACAACTGAGAAAGTATCAACCATCATAATTTGACAGTATTATCAAAATCATTACAAGGACAAATCAAATGAATTGCTTATATAAATTAGCTACGAAAATTAGTCAGGTCCACTCAATGTTGAAGTAACCCATTTCTTTTTTATGACGAAAAAGTATCCACCTCACGCGAAGTGGCAGTAATGCACCAAGCAATCAAAGCAATTTTCTTCATTTCTTTCTTCAATTTTCAGCAACAAGGTTTTGTACATGTAAACTTTTGATAAATGAATAATCAGCTTGCTACATAGGTTGCCATGAACCTGGCTAATCAGGACACAATGAAATAACTGGTTGCCAATCAAGTTAGAATAAATCGGGATGGTCTAAAGCTTAAGAGGAAGATCAGGAAATGCAATTCTATAAGAATGCAAATCAATGGTGGCTCTAGTTCAATTCTAATGCTGCTTCCCTAAGGAAGCTTTCTAGGATGAGTTATTAAATTGGTTTATCTATTCAGGGCACTATTTATCTACATTATTCTTCATCTCATCCTGCAGATTGCCGACTGCCGCTCCAAATGCTACTGCTATCCACTCTGCTGTTGATTGCTTTGTTCATGACAATCAGTTCCGAGTCTTCTGGGAGTTGCATTCTTAAGCAGGCTACCGAGTTTAACCTCCTCAGCACAGGAACTGGATTGTTCAGATTCCTTGCTGGTAATATCAACCCCAAGTAACATTATAGGGGCATTATTAGTGCCGCCAACCGTTGCGGCCACCACAGACTCCGAAGGGAGTCTTTTCAAAGGAGGTGTGCGCTTAGACAACCAATAGTCTAAGCACCTGTGTTTCGGATCTAGAGCCTCGATTACCTGTTAAACAAACAAAGAGTTCCTTAGTAAAATTCATAAGATGTTCTAATGAAGTGACCACCTCCACTTGGAGAAACAAAATCTATATATCTAGAAAAAAATACCTGAATGATTGGTGGGAAAAAGAAACCAAACATTTCAAGTCCATTAACAGAACCGGTAGATAATAAAGCAGGAACACCAGATTTTCCAGCCATATGTTGTATTTTAATTTCTGCATTCACTCTGTCTCTCACACTGTCCCAACATTGCATTGGTGAAGTGTGAGTAAACGAAATCTCTGGAATATCCTCTACAGCCACCTGTTTTTAGATTTCAGAAGAAAGCTGGCATGTGACTCACAAGAAAGCAAATGGGTGTAAGACTGAAAGACGATGTATTTAGAATCACACATACCCTAAACAATGGTCGAGAGGTCCAGCATCAAGAACTTCTGAAATGTAGCAACATGTCCTCTTTGGATCTAGTACACTGTAAAATGTAACTCGACTCCTAAATCCTGCAAAGATATCATTTTCTCTTAATTTTGAAATTTTTACGCACTATGGAAATCTCATTGCAATATTTAGTGCATGTACCTTTTGGGTAGATAGCTTGATGGTTGCACCAATTTTTGCCAACCATCACTGTTCCATAATCAAGTGGCTCAACCACGTACCTTAACATTGTTGCCCCGGAGACTTGATCAGATTGGCTTGAAGAAGGCTTGGCCACTTGACTAACCTGGGCATGTAAACCCTTGGCCATGCCGTATTCAATGTCAACACCAAACAGTTTCTTAGAAACTTTGGGAGCTGGGGTAGAATTATCTATTGGTGTTCTAGGAGGACATGATAACTCCGATGAATGACGCAAGGACTGTGAGCACTGGGAATTTGAACAAGTTGGATTACTTGTCCCCAGAGACTCACAATCGATGACCATCTTGTCCTTGTCAAGCCTTTCTAAAGCATTTGATGTGCTAGAACTACATATTAGCTCTTCTTTGATTCTAGGACTACTTAATGGATCTTTTATGTTCAAATCAACACATTTATTCTGCACTTTGTTCTCTTTCGGATATCCCACTGGCTTGTCAAGGTCATGGGAGCCATCAAAGGTGCAATCAATGTTGACATCTATTACCGATCCAGATAATTCTGTACTTTTACTGAAGTCCATCTTCTGCTGCCTAGAACCAGATTGGGAAAATAAGCCTGCATCACACTGCCTCCACTGGCACACTGCAGTTGCATCTCCCTCCAGAGCTGCAACAAGAGCATTCAGCTCCTCCATACTGTATCGGTATAGCACAAATTTTCTGTCCGGTTCACATGAACATAGAAGGTTTGCATGGTTTAGGCAAGCAAAACGATTTGGCGAGCATTGGCAACTGACAGCAGATAGATGGAGATCATAGAAGCATGAAAAGCATTCCCGGTCTGTTGAATCATAATCCTGATCCATCCTCTTACATTGCAAAAGAGCATTCGCCTCCCGCGCTGCACCTTCCATTTTAACCCTTGTCTGAAATAATGGAATTAAATGCATAAGTAACACTTAATTTTTTTTAGTATTGACGAATAATAGATACCTATAAGAATTAATAAGTACCTGGACTGCACTTTTCAGCATTCCATTTATTCCACAGGTATCAAGCCATACATATGTCTGGACACTCTTTGAGTTGTGAAGGTTCATCCAAAGCTGTCTGAGAGCTTCTTGTGCAGTTTTTAATAATAACTTATCATGTGATATTGATGTCTTGCGCCGCTGATCTCTGTAGAGTTCAACAGCACATTGTCCATGGGGCAGCCAATCCACAGGAGCGACATTTACTGCCTCTGCACAGTTGAAGCCACAGTTGAACCCAGAATGGTAAGCTCGCGGTAGTGTTAGAACAAACTCGCCTGGATTCTGAACAACACGGTAAACAGGAATTTCTTCTGATTTCAGAACAGAAGGGGATAACTGTGTAACCTGCACAAAGAAAAATCAGAAGAAAACTGGGTTAAGATGGAAACAGATTTTGATAATGCAGAAATAGGAGGGTTCATCATATTAACTATTATGCTGCATGCTTGCACAAATTACAAATAAAGAAAACTCCTCTGCCAGAATGGTTTAACCTACTAATAATCTAATAACAAGTCCTGAAAATTTATGATCAAAAGGATGCAATGATACTGAATAGAGTAATACATTCATCGAACAAAAAGGCACGATGCTCTCTTTATTTTCTTTTTTTAAGCATGCTAAGTACTAGTTTCCAGTTCACATGAACTCTTATTTCGAAAGAACATTTAACTAGGTTATAAACAATGAGTTCATTTTATCAGAATCACTAGGTCAATGCACATTAAAAATGTTACCAGCTCATGAAGGAGATCGGGCTGTTCTTCAAACAGTCTTGGCAAGTTCCTTCTCATAGCTTCTTCCAGCTTCACTGCATTATCACCGGGAACACCATACCATACTTTTTGTTCACCAAAATGCATGTAATTCAGAGAATAAAGGAAATGATCTTCCACGTGCTACAGCAACATAAAGAAAGAAGGATATATGAGAATATGAGCTATAAACAACAGATATCACAATCATTTATACATTTAAACTTACAATCTCAGGCTAACCCACCATCATAAAGTACTTGGCTACTAGAAACACTACGATATGTTTTAACTGAGAAAGGTCTAACTCACCAGAATATTTTGTGCACGTAAGTTTAGGAACATTATACAATTATTATCGACATTCCACAAGATGAATAAGAAATAGAAGAATGAAAAATCTTACCCAGCAAAATGAGGAGAAACACATCCCAACATAAAGCCAAGGGACTACAACACCAGATATATCCTCGGTTTCAAATGAAAGTACAGACCCAGGTTGTCGTCGCAGATTATTCAAGTTCCAACCAGAGTATGGATCTTGCTTATTTGAATTTAACAGAGACAGTTTAGTGAATCCACTACCAAACGTTGCCGTGTCCAGATCAGCACCGTAATCCACCTATGCCAAGAAAGTTTGATTTCTATCAGTACAAATTATAATCCTAATAAGAACGTAGAACGTAATCTACATGTAAGAAAATAAGCAATCAAGTACCTCAACTTCATCATCAGGGCATACAACTATCCGCCAATACTCTCCTTCAATTTCCTCAACTGATGGTCTCCAAATTTCTTTGCGTCTTTTAATTTCAGAAAGAGAAATTTCATCAATTCCCTTCATTCCAAAATATTGCTGCTTGAACTCGTCGGCATATTTCTGGAACTCCTCGAGTGTAAAATCTGAGCCGGACTGAAAGCCAAACTTGTCATCCGAGTCTGCACTACCGGAGGCATTTGCGCTAGGTCGCCTGGTAGACATCCCAAACCTCAGTTTCTTTCTTCTCCTTCTTTTCTTCTGAACTCGAGGTTGGGTTTTTTTCTTTGTGGGTTCTCGGTTTTGTAGCTTGTCAACTTGTTGAACTCGGGTATTGAACTCTGTACAGTCCCAAAAACTCTTCTCCTTTAGAGGACAAGGTGGTCTCCAAGAAGCCGGGGGAACGATACGACAAATTCCATACTTTTCGACTTGAGGCTGAATTCTCATAATGTACCCAATTGCATCTTTGAATTCCTGATGTGAGAAGATTACACACTATTATCCAAAACAGCATGTCACATAATGTAGTTCTGCTAATGAAGAGAATAGTTCACAAACCTCTTCAGTTGGGGTAAAAACAGGAGCATCATCGATTTCAGGTCTGTGCGATTCATCCGGCTGCCACTTTCCACATGTCTGTCCATTAATTAAGAAAAAGAGACAAACAAATTAGGAACAGAATAATCATGTAAGTTGAGGGGATGGGATGATAGCTTGGCAGTAATCAAGTTGAAACTTTTCAAGCACGTACAGTAGTTCCCTCACCGTCTTCCTCGCAACTCCTTGATGAGAAGAGATCCTGAGAAAAAAAGTAGTCGTCATGAGATTAACTTTCTAGATTAATATTTCACTTAATTAGATAATACTAAAGGATTATTGCCCTGATAGTATGCAGAAATTTATACCTCAAATTGCCAATTAAATGGTTAATAATATTTCGTTCATGCATTGTAATCTCCTGACGAATTTGAGTTGCATGAATTTGTTGATCCATTGGTTGGCATTTAGCAAATTATTTCGAAGGTTGAGATCTCTAGCACATCCATGGAATTGCCGATTCGATTGCACAGGTGAAGTACCCCAATCCGGATAAGACTAGACAAATTGTATTTATAATTCGCCATGGACCAATTTGAGCAGGCCAGATCCACCCATATTGTTCAAAAGTTTGCGCCTCAATTTATACAATCAACATGATCTTTTGGGGGACATTAGTTATTTTTCTAAATCAAGTAGAAACCATTATTATTAAGGAACGCATGCCCATTGGTCTCGCCATCCAAATCGCACACCGATTCTAGATCCCACAATTGTAAAAGACATGCAAGAACAGGTGAGATTCGGTCAGGGCATCGAAGTAACTTGTAACCTCGCCCCACAATTCTAAGGCATGCAAATCCCACCCCGGCCCCCTTCATTGATTCAATCGATATTTTCACATCTACAACCGAACCCGAGAACAAGCATCAAACACATCCCCTCCAAAAAAAACCATCTCATTGCCGCATAGATCCAACCAGTTAACATTGCCCTAGAATCCACCCATGACCGATACACCCAAGATCATACGAGGAAACTAGAAACAATTCATATGGATATGAAACAAAATAAAGAATAGAAATTACATATCGTCAATCAAACGAAACCGTACTACAAACAGGAGGCACGAGACTCTTACGTTCGCCGGCATTCACAAAGAACAGTTTTTTATTTGTTTTAAACAGGAACAAGAGAAACCAATCCATCCATGGTATCAAAGAAGATATGGCCTGATCTACAAGCATGTAATATACGTTACGGGAGACCGACCCGTACCTGCGACGGCTCGGCCGTGGAAGCCGGCTCCGGCGAGGCAGTGCCGCAGTGCATTCTCCTCTTCTCGCCGCGGCGCTTGGGACTGCCGGGGCGGCCGCCGGCCTCCTCCTCCCTAGGGGAGGCAGAGGAGGAACCCATGGGCGGGCGGGCGAGATGTGTTGGTGGTCAGAGCTATCGCGGAAAGGAGAAGTCCTCACCCCTGCCCTGCGTCGCGCTTTGGTTTCACGGGGAGGTAAGGTAACGACCCTCGCACGTGCCTGCACCGCCACCCCGAGCACGACCCACTGTATTCTACTCGGTCTAGGCTACTCTCTATAAACAGACTAAAATGTGTTTCAGAAGGAGAAGGCGGATTTGATGAGGAGATGGAGGATTTGAGGCTGCCCTCTTGGTATTGGAGGGGTGAGAGGGTTGGCATTGGGTTGGGAGGGAGAGGGGAGGCCCAATGGGGTTTTATAGCCGAGCAAAGCCGGGTCGAGTTAAGTTGGATATGTAAGTATTGATAGATAGATAGAGATGTGTTTTAATTCGGCGAGTTAATTGGATATGCGGTATTGATGTTGAGATATAGGAGGATCTTTTTTCCTTTGCGCCGATGTACGTGATCTCTGCGCGGCGTCCGGTTGGTCGTACACGCGTCGCTGGGCATTAAAGAAACCGACGGTGCTACCGTGGCTCATTACTACGTAGCCACATAACATGGACGCCGGAGTTATGTTGGATATGTAAAGCATTGGTGTGGATATGTAAGTATTGATAGCCGAGAAACGGCGCTTTAATTTTGGCTTAACTTGAATATGTTGTATGGATGATCTACATATGAATATTTATCAACGGGAGGATTTCTCAGATAGATCAGTGCATAATAGAAATTCGTGTATCATAAAGTTTGATGATTAATGACAAAAGAATTGAGAAACAAATGCAATTTGATCGGGTGAACGTGGATGAGCCCTAAAAAAATGCTAATAATTCTTTGGGGTTTCTCACGAAATAGCTTTATTTGGGTTATAACTCGGAAAAACAGAAATTCTTGTTTATTTTTGGGTTTATAAACGTTCCGTAGCTCAGACGGACTTATATTGTTGCCACCTGATCAATACTGGAATAACGATTATTTTGACATCAAGAAGAAGATCAGGGGATGCATGAGGCGAATAGAAGGCCCCACGGCACGGTCACCCTAGCTAGCCGTGTCGTGGAGTTGATCTGGAGCCTTGAGCATCAAATTGCCTCTATTCCTTCGCGTGCCTCTTTGGTTCGTCCTAAAACCAACTATATACCCCCACCCCTCTTCGCGATTTCTAGACGCGGCGCCACCATCGAAACAGAGAAATAGCACACAGAAACTCCGCTCTGACAAAGATTAGGGGAAGCATGATGTCTACTACACGCTTCTATTATTGTAGAATCGGTTGGGTCTTCAAGCGTAGAGATTCGTAAGATATCATCAATGTTCACTTAAGTGGATGACCCAAGGTTTATCAAACCACGGGACTTATAGGTTGAATGTATCCCTCTCGAACAACTATGCGAAAAGGATACAAGAAGTATCTTGTATCCCCAACACACCTAATACTAGTATAGGTGCACTACAGATCGGCAAATAGATGATGACATACACGTAATATGGATGGTAATAAAACCAGTTATTTGTAATCTGGAATAAAAATGGCCGCAAGTTAACAAGTAACAAAAGTGACTAATTAAAAACGGTGTTTCAATGCTTGAAAATAAGTCCTAAGGTTTATACTTTCACTAGTGACAACTCTCAACAAAATTAACATAGTTAAACACATGATAAACTCTCCAAAATCACATGGTAAAGATCACACCGAGTTCACTCTTTTATGGATCAAAAAAGGATGAGCCATACGTAGTGCTACAAAATAACACCTTAAAGTTCATCTTTCTAATCTCATAGGACAGTCTGACACCGTCGCCTTGGGCATCCAAAGATCACAGTAAATAAACACCTCATGAATAATGTCTTTCTAATATATCCATTCAGCACCCACCGTTGTCACTTTGATACTAAGGAAATATACTAAACATGCATCAAGTGATCTCATGATTCCATTATTCAATTCAACATTAAATAAACTTATGATCAATATCGACGAGAAGCCCACGCGGGATGGCCCCGCGACCCCCCTCTGTCGCGGCAAGAGGGTGTGTGGCCAAGTGTTGGCCCTCTTGGTCCTCTAGTTTGCGCCACCGTGGCCGTCTAAAAAAGTTAGAATTTGGTAATTTTTTCGAGAAACTTGATATTTGGCCATTTCTGCGATGCAAAGACAATAAAAACAGGAATGTCACTTGACACTAGGTGATGCGGCTACAACCGCCTGTTGGGAACACTCCAAGAGGAAGGTATGAAACAACACAGTAGCAGTTTTCCCTTGATTACAAAACCAAGATTATCGAACCAGTAGGAGTTGGAAGAGTTTCAACACGGTGCCAACAACAGCGCCATTGAGATGCTGTTGACGTGGACCTGCGCACAACACAATCAAACTACTTTGCCCCAACAGAACAGGAAGGTTGTCAATCTCCCTGCCTTGCTGAATACAAAGGATTAAACGTATGGTGTGGAGAATAAATGTCAATGCAAAAATGAACAGCGAGCAAATGAGTGTAGGACGTGGTGGAAACGGTGTTTTTATCAGTGTAAAATAAAGGACCAGGGTCCACAGTTCACTAGTGGTGTCTCTCCATAAAACAGATAAACTAACATGTTGGGTAAACAAATTACAACTGGGCAATTGACAAATGGCAAAAGCAAGACAATGCATATGACAAGAACAAGTTCACTGTAGTATTTATTGGGCATTACAACAAAATACATAGACCGCTTGCTAGCTGCATCTATGACTAATAATCCACCCTCGGGGTAACATCTGTGTCTCCTGAAAGTATTAAGTTGCAAGGAACAGATAATTGCAATAAGCAAAGTGTGTAATGTAAACAATGCAAATGACATATAGACATAGCACCGTTGTTTTCTCCCTAGTGGCAACATCACATCTAGAGCCTTAGTCGTTTCTGTCATCTCGAGCCCAGGCAACCGGAGACATGAACCCACTATCTAGCATAAATACTCCCTCTTGGAGACACTAGCAACTACTTGGCCAAAGCAACCACTAGCATCGGAGAGTATGCAAGAACATAAATAAAACATATAGATAGATAGATAGATGAACAATCTTGATCATAACTTCATAAATCATCGAATCCTAGTAAACACAACATGTAGCATTACATAAAGATGATCTTGATCATGTTAGGCAGCTCACAAGATCTAAACATGATAGCACAAAGTGGAGAGACTACCATCTAGCTACTGCTATGGACCCGTAGTCCAATGGAGAACTACTCACGCATCACTCCAGAGGCAGGCATGACGGTGTAGAGCCCTCCAGTGATGATCTCCCCTCCGGCAGAGTGCCGGGAAGAGTTTCAGAACCCTCCCGAACTAGGGTTGACGACGGCGGCGGCGACGGAAACTTTTCGTGGATTTTTGATCGGGTATTTAGGGTTTTTGGGGGACGGAAAATATACAGGCGAAGAGGCGGCGTGAGGGGCCACCAGAGGGCGCCAGACGACCCCCCGGCACGGGCCCACCTTCTACCGTGTCGGGGTGGCGTCTGGGCCCCCTGGTGCACCACCTCAGCTGCCCTTTGGACTTCGTCTTCGTGTCGGTGAAAAACTAGGCTCCGTCAATTTTCGTCCAATTCCGAGAATATTTCCCGACTAGCTTTTCTGAAACAAAAAGACAGCAGAAAACCGGAACTAGCACTGTGGCATCTTGTTTATAGGTTAGTCCCAGAAAATGCATAAAAATGATAAATAATGCAAATAAAACATGTAGCATTTGTTATAAAACAAGCATGGAACATCAAAAATTATAGATACGTTTGAGACGTTTCACTGGGTTAATAGGTTAGTCCAATAAAAATGCTATGAAATTAATGAAGGGGATCGTAGACAGAAAACAAAAAAATTCCTACCGACGATAACCAGAAACTAGCCAAGATCTATAACTATGCAGATATACTATACGGAGGAGAACGGAGTACATACCCTTGTAGACCAAAAGCGGGATTACGTTCCCGCATAAACGTTGTCGATGAAGCCGACGAAGCCGACCTCAAGGTCGTGTAGAGGAAGAAGACAACTTCCAGTGCCACCCATGTAGCACCTCGTAGTTCCACACACGTACGATGTAGATGACGACCTCCGGGCTCCAGATCCAGCAGAGCAGCGGAAGCGGAAGATTGGATCTAGTAGCACGGCGGTGTGCGTATAGTGGAGAGACTTCCCTCCTTGTACGCAGCTCCAAAAACGGAACCACGCTCAAGGTAGGAGAGAAGAAGAAGGAGATGGGATTTCCAAAGGCAAGGGGGCACCCATATATATAGGTGGAGGAGGGAGGCCACACCCATCGGCTAGGCCATGTGGGACTATTCCCACATGGCCACCGCTAGCCATGGGGTGCGCCGGCCCCTTGGTGGGCCCCATTCGGCCAACCTAGGGCGGCTGGCCCCCTTCCCCCCATTTCCCAAATGGGGTTTTTCCCTAATGGGTTGATGACCCACAAGTATAGGGGATCGCAACGGTCTTCGAGGGAAGTAAAATCCAAATTTATTGATTCAACACAAGGGGAGCCAAAGAATATTTATAAGCCTTAACAGATGAATTGTCAGTTCAGCTGCACCTGGAAATAGACTTGCTCGACACAGTTTATCAGTAAACAGTTTTATAGCAGTAGCAGTAGTGAAATAATAGCAGCAGTAAAATAAAAGCAGCAGTAATAATTGAAGTAGACAGCAGGATTAAAATACTGTAGGCATAGGGATGGATGAACGGGCGTTGCATGGATAAGATAATTCATATAATAGTCAAGCGTAGGGCATTTGCAGATAGATAATAATAAAGTATCCAGGTAATAATCAATCATAGGCATGTGTTCCGTATTTAGTCGTACGTGCTCGCAATGAGAAACTTGCACAACATCTTCTGTCCTACCAGCCCGTTTGCAGCGGGGCCTCAAGGGAAACTACTGGTAATTAAGGTGCTCCTTTTAATAAAGCACCGGAGCAAAGCATTAACACTCCGTGAACACATGTGATCCTCACATTACAGCCATCCCTCCAGTTATCCCAATTGTTGTCACTTTGGGGCCTCGGGTTCCGGACAATTATATGTGTAAACAACTTGCAGATATGATCTAAAACAATAATTATCCTCATGATTCAATAACATGTTCAGATCTGAAATCATGGCACTCGGGCCCTAGTGTCAAGCATTAAGCATAACAAGTTGCAACAATGACATAAAGTACTAACAACGGATACTAGGCACCATGCCCTAACAATCTGATATCTATTACATGAATGATCTCATCCAATCCCTACCATCCCCTTCAGCCTACAGCGGGGATTACTCACACATGGATGGGGGAATCATGGATGGTTGATGGAGAGGCGTCGGTGATGATGATGGCGATGATCTCCTCCAATTCCCCGTCCCGGCAGGGTGCCAGAACGGAGTTTCTGGTCCCCGAAATAGGGTTTTCGGTGGCGGCGGAGCTCTGGAGTGTTTCTGGAAAAAGCGTCGATCCCCTCGGGTTTTTAGGTCAAGGGGATAAGTAGTCGAAAGGGGGACGCGAGGTGGTGCCCGAGGCGGCCACACCACCCCCCGGCGCGGCCCGGCCCTGGCCGCGCGGGCCCATGGTGTGGGGCCCTCGTGGCCCGCCTCCGTCTCGTCTTCTGGCTCCGTGTGTCTTCTGGAAAAATAGGAACTCCAGGATATTTTTCGGGAATTTTCCCGAAACTTGACTTTCTGCACAAAAATAAGACACCAGGGCAATTCTGCTGAAAACAGCGTTAGTCCGTGTTAGTTGCATTCAAAACACACAAATTAGAGGTAAAACAACAGCAAAAGTGTTCGGGAAAGTAGATACGTTTTGGACGTATCAACTCCCCCCAAGCTTAGCTTATTGCTTGTCCTCAAGCAATTCAGTTAACAACTGAGTGCGATAAAAGAAACTTTTACGAACACATTTGCTTCATATGATGTAAATATTCTCACTATATGATCAAGTACTTAGGCAATTCATAATAAAGGAATGTAGATAATGCCACCTAGTAGCTATGTGAACTATGAAAAGATACCAACACACTAAGAATAAATAACATGAAATAAATCTATCTGCAGGATTGCAATGTTCATAATAAGATATGATAAAGTGGTATCTCGCTTGCCTTTATTTGTAGAGCAAAACATAAATGCCAAGGCACCTCTGAAGTTCAAGTGAAGACTAGAAGTAAAAATATCAAAGATAAGAGCATCAAAGTTATACCACAGTTAACCGTATTCTGGGACAAGCACATTACACTAAGAATGACAGTTATGCTCTCGAGAAGGTGCTCAAAGAAAGGATGGTGACTCAAAATAAAAGATTGGCCCTTCGCAGAGGGAAGCAGGGATTTAACATGTGCTAGAGCTTTTTATTTATAAAACAGAGGTAAAAATTGTTTTGGGAGGTGGTTGTTCCTGTCAACGAATCAGAAAATGGAAAGTACAATATGACCCCTGCCAACCAGACTTTTAAGAGCGGCTCCCATGAAGGACGTTATTTCTACCAGCAAGGCAGATCATCCCTCTTTTCTCTTTTGTTTACACATGCAGATATTTCACTGGTATCATTGCTTGTCTGATAAATCAGGGCAAAAATGTGAAGAGAATTAAGCGGTTAAAGTTGTAATTAATCGGGACTGGGCACCCCATTTGCCAGCTCTTTTTGCAAAATTAATGGATAAGCGGATGTATATGCCGCTAGTCCGGTGGTAAAGTCTGTTTGACAAGTGACATAAAGACATCCACCCCGTCCTCATGAGCTAAAAACAGTGTCACAAAATGAGAAGTATTTTGAAGGTTTTAAAGGTAGCACATGAAAATTTACTTGGAATGGTTCGAAATACCATGCATAGGAATTTTTGGTGGACTCTTTGGAAGCACGAGCAGCATTCCCGCTCAGTACAAGTGAAGGCTAGCAATAGACTGGGAAGCGACAATCAAGAGAGCATAACCGTCATAATCATGCTTGCGACAGAATAAAATTAATGGAGGCATAAAAGTGATACTAGAACTCTGAGGCAAAATAAATCATCAAGGCTTAATTGACTTTTTTTTTTCAGTCATGAGCATGCGTGAGCATGTGCCAAGTCAATTCAAGTGAATCATTCAGAGGAGGATACCACCATGTCATACCCTTTTATGAATAGAACAATGCAAGCAAATATCTATATGACATGTTATATACTATTAGTGAATTGGAACTGATCATATGAAAACATGAACTACTAAGCATCCATTAAATAACATTGCCCCTCATACGAATCAGCTAAGCATGTCCACATGAGCGAGTATATGTACAAAAATGAAAAACAAATAGAGTTCATACCAGCCTCTCACCACAACTCGAGTTGTCATAAATCGTCATTATTGCTTTTCACTTGTGTGGCTTGAATGATATGAAATGATAACCAAGCTCCAATGGAGTCACGGAAGACTGTTGAACTCTGCAACAACTATACAAAACCGAAGAAGAACAACAAATATTTTTGGGTTTTCGATTTGAAACGAACAAAGAAAGGAACAAACAAATAAAGCAAAATCTTTTTGGATTTTTGAATACTAAACCGAAGCTAAAAGATAAAGCAAACCAGTACTAAAAGTACACAAGAGGTAAACAAAGAGAAATAACAGAAATATTTTTGGTCTTTTTGGGTTTTGGAAAATAAAATCAAAACAAGAAACAACAACGAAAAAGAAAGAAACTGAAACATGGATATACAAAGTACCGACCGAATATGATATGAAAGTGAGTGAGATGTCGGTGTACCTCCCCCAAGCTTAGGCTTTTGGCCTAAGTGGAGATCAATCATCGGCGTGGGTGTACGCTCCACCCCGGTGAATCATCCCTAGCATGATCGTAATCAGGCTCCCGTGAAGAAGAAGGGGCAGAAGTCCCATAATCAAAGTGCTGGTACGGGAAGCCCGCGATGTCGGAAGGCTGAGTGAAACCCTCATCGGGCCCTCTCCATCATCCTCTGGGCGAGGGCCATGCTCCTCTAAGTATGCCTCAAGATCATCCTCAGATAATGACCACCTTTCCCTGGCATCAAGGTTAAACAAAAGAGGTGCAGGCAAACAAACTAATCGTTCGGACTTAATTAATCTCCACCTGCGTTTCTGGAAAAAGGTTATTTCGTAGACTAAGTTATTCAAGGTAGCCCAGTTAGAAACAAATTTATGACTTATCATGGAATTAATATCAAGCCTTTCTATAGGAAACTGAATGTCTAAATGATGCGGCCCTACACCATGCATAGCTAATAAACGAGAAGCAATAAGACCTCCACAGATTCCCCCTTTCTCGCGGTTAGCTGAAAGACGGAAAGCTATCAAAGCACCTAGATTATAAGTCCTATCACACCTCAAAGCAGCTGAAATGAAAGCCAAATCATAAACAGATAATTTGCTTGCAGTTTTCCTAGCTAGAACACACTTGCCAATGTAATAGGCAAAATATCGAATAGATGGGAGTTGAATGCTTCGAATTTTACCACTCTCCTCTTCTAAACTTCTCCCTTGGCAGATTTCCTTATACAGGTCCATTAGAGGTTTAGGTTGCCCTCTAATCTTCTCACGCGATCCCCAATGCGGTACCTTAATAGCTGTGCAAAAATCATCAAAGGGCAAATCCACAGCTATATTGTAGATGTTATAGTGAACCATGGGGTTAGGTGAAGACCAACTGAATCTAAAGTTTTGCACTACCGACATAGTCAGTTTTGCATATTGTATGGTTCATCACAACAAAATCTTCCAACCCTGCATTAGAGATTAGAGTGTTGAAATCTTGCAAGATTCCTGCAGCAGTCATGAAGTTAGAGCATGGATAGATTGAGGGGAACACGGCATCTTCGCGGTTGACCCCCATGACTTCATGCACCTCCAATTCATTGTAATCAAGTTGATATTCATTCATCCTTCTTTTCTGAAATTTTAAACAAGACCTCATAAAACATGATTTTGGAGCAACTAAATCAAAGAAACTACTATAGAGACTTGCAAGAGGGCTACACATGCATCAAAACTAATTAATCTAAGCATAGAACAAGCATGCAAACACATCTAACATGTCACCTACAGTACTAAAATGCTCAAGAAATACACAACTAAACAAAATTCTACTTGGATAAACGGAGGAGTCACATACCGGAGAGCAAATGGTCCAAATCTCAGCAACAAAGATGGCTGAGCAAGGAGATCGAAAATCTCGAGCAAGAGCAGCAAGAACACGGGTTTGAACAATGGTGGAGTGTTTGGTCGGGAGAGAGAAAGAAATGAGAGGAAGATGGGTGAGTGGAGGCCAGGTGGGACCCACACCATGCCACGGCGCGGCCCACACCCCTGCCGCGCGGTGGGGTGGTGTGGTGGCATGGTGGGTCCCCCTGGTCAGCTCCAGGCACTCCCACATTCCTCTTTAAAAACTAAATTTATGGTATAATTTTCAGAAATTTTTGAAAACTTTCATTTTGCACATTTTCTGGGTATTTAAATAATAAACTTAGAGCAGAAATAGAATTTTATAAAGACCAATTTCAACTAAAACTTTGCAAGTTCAGTAACACAACAGTAGGTAAAAAAGGTTGAGAAATAAAATGTGTTTAGTGCTTTATGCATTTAAAACATATTTGTTAACAAGGTTGATCAAGTCTTGTCACCAAATAAATTTTATATGACATAAAAGAATTAAACCACATGAGACAATCATGTTACCTTAAATTGTATAGCAATAGATCCAATCATAATACTTTGAAATCCTTCTTGAGGTTCATAAATAGGGCAATCAATACTTCCCACTTGATAGTTCTAAGATTGGCTATTGTATTTACTCCATATATCTTGTCCGGCTTTTTGGGAAAATAAACAGTATGCTCTTTGTCATTAACATTGAAGGTTACTTTTCCTTTGTTGCAATCAATAACAGCCCCTGCAGTGTTAAGAAAAGGTCTCCCAAGAATAATAGACATATTATCATCTTCAGGCATTTCCAACACAACAAAGTCAGTTAATATTAAACAATTATTAGCCATTTGAATAGGAACATCCTCACATATGCCAACAGGAACAGCAGTAGATTTATCAGCCATTTGCAAAGATATATCAGTTGGTATCAATTTTTCTAAATAGAGTCTCTTATCTATACTACTATTAAAAGAGCAAACTTGTCTTGGTGGGATACTTTAAATCTGAGCCCTTCAATATCCGATCAAACGGCCCAGATCGTCCCAATGTTTGACAACTCAACATTGTCCGTTTTGGACCGTTTTGCCCTCCCACCAAATCACATAATACTACTAAATTGCCCCGTACCCCTTCGTTCTTTTATTTCTGCTCTCCCGCGCGCTCGGCCGACTGCTCGACCACATCGTCGCGACCTTCGGCGCCGAGGAGATCAAACTTGAGTTGCGCTCCTCCCGCCGCACCATCTGCCTCTGCGGCAGGTCCAACAAGGCCTCGGCCGACGTCAGGGGCAGCTATACCAGGACGCCGAGCCAGCTGTTCCAATGAGACACACTACGCCGCATGTGCCTCTCCAACTGGATGCTCGACCTGCCGTGGGGCGTCCTCGTCGATGCGTTGCTGGAGACGCTCTGCCTCAATCGGGTCATGGCGCTGGGCGCGGTGCTGCAGTTGGTCGCGAGCTGCACGCGCTTCGCCGACCTCACGCTGGAGGAGTGCCTAGGCGCCACGGAGATCACCCTCGGCAGCCATCCAGTGGCCGTTAGACCGGGACCTTGGAGGGGAGTAGCCGAGTAGGGAGACGTGCATGCGGGATGGGACAGGGAGTCGTGCGATGACCAGCAAGACCTCTGACCTCACACTCCCGCTCTACGTAGAGGCGCTGGATGGCCGGACGGACGAGGGTTCCCGTCTCTGGACAAGCTAGAGATCACGGCCCCTGTCAACGCTGCTGATCTGACCGGATTGATGGACGAGCTGACGGTCCAAATCGTCGTCCCGAAGAGCCATATTCCGCTGGATGCCGCCCCGCAGTCGGCTGCCGGCCTGCCGAGGGTCGACGTTCGTGGAGGTCGACGTTCGTGGAGCTGGGCATTTGGGGGAGCTGCTGGATGCGCGCGACCACCAAGCTCCGGCGTGTTCGCTCCCAACCTGTGCAGCATCCTCACGAACGTATCATGGTGCCGGCGGACAAGAGGACTGTCCGTGCATTGCCTGCCTCTGACAATCATGCATCCATGTCGTCATACACCTCACCCTGTCCTATAACTCGCCATGGCAGCGCACGAGGAGAGCGACCCACAGGTCGCACTGGAGCCGAACGAGGTCGTAGCCTAGAGGCCTTTCCACCGTGACCTTTTTCTCTACAGGTTTTTATTGACCCTGTTTAAATTTGCGCTTTCTTATTTTCATATGTGGTTCAGTGGTGCAGCTTAATGCCAGAATTGAGAATACCGAGTTTATTGAGTGCACAAGTTGGACCAGATGTGTGTACACCACTGGATACCTTACTGTCAGATTCACGGTCTTGAATGGCAAATATACTAATAAGCTAGCGTGGTGGGTGGGGCTAGCAATGAAGTTAAACCGTCTTATATTCTATCTTATTTGGTCTTATTGATCAGTTGTAATTTTTTATGCACACACCGTCTTTCAGCGACATCAAAGCATAAATACTTTGTTGAGACTGTCCAAGCCAACCACTTAATTTTTTCTAATTCATTGCGCCTAACTGCAGCAAGGGACAACCCAGTTGACAATCAACCATTTTAGATGAAAACATTGTGTAAATAAATGCTTCTTTTTTCTTGAGAATTATGTCTGCAAATCAATATTTATTACAACCAGACTAATTATTTATATCTATTAGTCGACACGTGCATTACAAGTTTAATATTTCGTACTTCTAAATTGCCGCTTCTAACAGTGTAACGTGCGTTGCACGTACATGTCAACTAGTAAAGAGAAAAAGGCATAACACTAACTCCTGCTCCCAAATCACATAGAGCAGTTCTAACATAATTATTCTTAATAGAGCATGGGATAGTTGGTATACCTGGATCTTCAAGTTTCTTTGGAACCTTACCATTGAAAGAGTAATTAGAAAGCAGAGTAGAAATTTCCTCATTAGGAATTTTCCTTTTGTTGGAGACAATATCTTTCATATATTTTGAATAAGGAGGCAATTTAATAGCATCGGTCAAAGGAATTTGCAAAAACAAGGGTTTCATCCATTCACAAAATTTATTATAGTGTTCCTCTTCCTTTGATTTATGTTTCTTATTAGGAAAAGGCATTTGCTTTTGCACCCAAGGTTCTCTCTCATTACCATGCTTTTTAGCAATGAAATCTTCTTTAGTATACTTTTTATTCTTAGTATGCTTTTCAGGTTCATCTTCACTCTCCTCTTTATCAGAAGCATCATTTTTATCCTTATCATTATTATGTTCATTACCACTTTCAGTTTCACCATCAGAGATAGATATACTATTTGGATCATTAACATGCTCATTTTCTTTAATTGATTCAGGAGATTCTTCAACATGTTTATGTTTCTTCTTCTTCTTTTTCTTAGGAGGGGTACTAGTTTCATTAGCTAGTTGAGAATCTTGCTCAATTCTTTTAGGATGTCCTTCAAGATATAAGGGATCCTGAGTAGAAGCACCTCCTCTAGTTCCTACTCCATAAGCATGTTTTTCATTTTCTCTAGAAGCATTAACTAGCAGATCTTTTTGTACCTTAGTGAGTTGATCTATTTGAGTTTGAACCATATGGAAATGTTTAATAAGCATTTTAACATCATTAGAAGTTCTTTCCACAATATCATGCAATTTACTCATAGCTCTAGAATTTTCCATCAGATGGTTCTGCACTCTCATATTAAAGTTATCCTGCTTAACAATATAATTATCAAATTCATCTAAGCATTGATCACGAGTTTTAGAATAAGGAATATCTCTTTCATCAAAATATTGGAGAGAGTGTACCTCAACTACTGATGGGTGAGGAATTGGCTTACATAATTCTTCTATTGGTGGTAGGTTCTTCACATCTTCAGATTTAATACCCTTCTCTTTAAGAGATTTCTTGGCTTCTCTCATTTCTTCATCACTTAGTTCAAGAATTCCTCTCTTCTTTGGTGTGGGTATCGGGGTCGGCTCAGGTATAGTCCAATCATCATGATTTTGGCTTATTTTATCCATTAATTGCTCAGCTTCATCTGGAGTTCTTTTCCTGAAAACACAACCAGCACAACTATCTAGGTATGTCCTAGATTCAACAGTTAGTCCATTATAGAATATATCAAGAAGTTCATTTTTAGCTAATTGATGTCCAGGCCGAGCTCTGAGTAAAGAACAAAACCTTGCCCAAGATTTAGGCAATTTCTCGGCTTCCAATTGTTTGAAATTAAAGATTCTCTGTAAAGCAGCATGTTGAGCACTAGCAGGAAAATATTTCAGGAAGAAAGCATTAACCAAATCCATAGGACTTTTAATGGATCCAGGAGATAAACTATTAAACCAAGTTTTAGCTTCATCTTTTAATGAGAAAGGAAATATTTTAGTAACGAAGTAACTGTGTTTCTTAATGTCATCAGAAAACACACTACTTAAAGTAGAAAGAGTGTTCATATGTTCTACAGCACTTTCATTTTCAGTTCCTCGAAAAGGTTCTTTCTCAACAATAGATATATGTGACAAGTCCATAGAGAAATCATAATCTTTATCTTTTATATCAATGGGAGATGTAGCAAACTTAGCATCAGGAGACAGTTTGTAATTAACAGCACGTTTCGCAAGAAGATTTTTAATAGCACTAGCATCTTTAGAAGCATTGCATTCTTCAATAAATTCATCATCAAGTTCAACATAAGATTCCTCGAAATCATCACTAGTATGATCTCTTAATTCAGGTGAACTAACAGGTGTAATGGGACTTTCATTAGGTGTTTCAGCATTTTCAGTTTGTTTTGACTTAGCAATTGTAGCATCTATAAAAGGACCTAATGAACCACTCTCATCAAGCACAGTAGAAGCATCATCAAAACTTTCAGAAGTATTTTCAGATTCAGCAGAAGTAGCAGCACGTGAAGCATGTGTATGTGGTACTGTGACAAGTTGACATATAATAGACGGTGAATCAAGAGCAGCAGAAGTACTCAGAGTTGTACCTCTCCTTGTAGTGGATGGCAGTATGCGAACCTTCTTATCATGAGGTTTACCCATGACGAGTAATTTGCAGCGAACAATATCACTCTCAGGTGAGCTTATAAATAGAGCTATGCTCCCCGGCAACGGCGCCAGAAAATAGTCTTGATGACCCACAAGTATAGGGGATCGCAACAGTCTTCGAGGGAAGTAAAACCCAAATTTATTGATTCGACACAAGGGGAGCCAAAGAATATTTATAAGCCTTAACAGATGAATTGTCAGTTCAGCTGCACCTGGAAATAGACTTGCTCGACACAGTTTATCAGTAGCAACAGTTTTATAGCAGTAGCAGTAGTGAAATAATAGCAGCAGTAAAATAAAAGCAGCAGTAATAATTGAAGTAGACAACAGGATTAAAATACTGTAGGCATAGGGATGGATGAACGGGCGTTGCATGGATAAGATAATTCATATAATAGTCAAGCGTAGTGCATTTGCAGATAGATAATAATAAAGTATCCAGGTAATAATCAATCATAGGCATGTGTTCCGTATTTAGTCGTGCGTGCTCGCAATGAGAAACTTGCACAACATCTTCTGTCCTACCAGCCCGTTTGCAGCGGGGCCTCAAGAAACTACTGGTAATTAAGGTGCTCCTTTTAATAAAGCACCGGAGCAAAGCATTAACACTCCGTGAACATTTGTGATCCTCACATTACAGCCATCCCCTCCAGTTATCCCAATTGTTGTCACTTTGGGGCATCGGGTTCCGGACAATTATATGTGTAAACAACTTGCAGATATGATCTAAAACAATAATTATCCTCATGATTCAATAACATGTTCAGATCTGAAATCATGGCACTCGGGCCCTAGTGTCAAGCATTAAGCATAACAAGTTGCAACAATGACATAAAGTACTAACAACGGATACTAGGCACCATGCCCTAACAATCTGATATATATTACATGAATGATCTCATCCAATCCCTACCATCCCCTTCAGCCTACAGCGGGGATTACTCACACATGGATGGGGGAATCATGGATGGTTGATGGAGAGGCATCGGTGATGATGATGGCGATGATCTCCTCCAATTCCCTGTCCCGGCAGGGTGCCAGAACAGAGTTTCTGGTCCCCGAAATAGGGTTTTCGGTGGCGGCGGAGCTCTGGAGTGTTTCTGGAAAAAGCGTCGATCCCCTCGGGTTTTTAGGTCAAGGCGAATAAGTAGTCGAAAGGGGGACGCGAGGTGGTGCCCGAGGCGGCCACACCACCCCCCGGCGCGGCCCAGCCCTGGCCGCGCGGGCCCATGGTGTGGGGCCCTCGTGGCCCGCCTCCGTCTCGTCTTCTGGCTCCGTGTGTCTTCTGGAAAAATAGGAACTCCAGGATATTTTTCGGGAATTTTCCCGAAACTTGACTTTCTGCACAAAAATAAGACATCAGGTCAATTCTGCTGAAAACAACGTTAGTCCGTGTTAGTTGCATTCAAAACACACAAATTAGAGGTAAAACAACAACAAAAGTGTTCGGGAAAGTAGATACGTTTCGGACGTATCATGGGCCTCTAAGGCTCATTTTGATTAAATGCCTTTAAAATTCGCAATTAATTAAATAAAATATATATATTTAATCACTAATAACACTTATTAATATTAAATACATATTATTTAATTCATTCGACCTCCGAAACATATTTCGTTGCCTCCGATCAACATCGGACATGTCCCAGAACGCTTCCGGAGTTTCCGGTTTCTTTCTCTCTTATATCCAATCTAATCGTCACCTACCCTTAAGTGTGTTACCCTACGGTTCGGGATCACATAGACATGAACAAGACACGTTCTCTGATCAATGACTAACAGCGGGATCTGGATACCCATGATAGCCCCTGTGCATCCGTGAAAGTCTTTTATCGTTCGAACCTTTAGACGTCCAGTCTCAACCTTTTGCCTGGCGATACTTAGATTGTCCGAGCATCGTTCTCCGATATCACGATTACCGAGCATGATCTTGTTATTGACAAATCTATCTTTACTCGTATGTGATATTACATCCCCGTGACCTAGTCACATGCTTGCAAGATCATTGATGTAATCTCACCGAGTGGGCCCAGAGTATCTATCCTGCTATGTGGATTGGCTAATCCCGCTCTTGATCACTCGCCTCCACTGCTTCCTTCGGATACCCGAAAGTGTCACCTTTATTGTCACGCTATATAAGACATGTCGTTTGATGCGATCAAAGCACCTTCCAGAAGCAGCGATTTGATATGATCTCACAGTCGAAGGTATGAGCACTACGTTTCTATATCTTTTGGGTATGTCCACCACGTCATTCACACAATGACATGACTCCGTTGTCAACTGACGTAATTGTCCATGATCAGGAAACCTTGATCATCTGTTACCCAACGGACTAGTTAAATAGAGGCTACTAGGGACCTGGTTGTTTACATACCACACGTGTATTAATGTTTCCGCTTAATACAGTTATAGCATGGTACAAAAACATATTATGAACAATTGAGATATGACAAATAAAATATCTCCTTCAGTCTCCCACTTGCACTAGAGTACAATTTAATCTAGTTTACAACTTGGTAAAAGCTTAACACCTATAGCAGTATGGTGCATGCTTGTCTCGTGGAAGAGGAATTCAGTCAACAAATCTTCCATATTGAGATCTATATGTGCTTTGCAACACTTGTATGTCACCTAGTTTGACATCATACCGTATCTTATGATAACGGTGAAATACATGTTTGTCGATGGAGTGAGACTCGAAACTTCGCGTAGCATGGGTCTTAAAAGTCTAAGAGATCTATTAAGGGAAACCACGCATGCTCAGGAAAACCGCTCAGTCCGATCACTCTTGCTACTTCTGAAGTAGACATATATTCCTATACCTATGTAGATTATGCGACAGTGCATTCATATGCAACTTCGCAAGCTAACCCTGTCTTTCTTCAAAACAAAGGACTTCTCCTGTATGAGATTTCTAATCGTATGGGTCAGTGTCATAACTTGCATCAGCGTAACCTTTTATGGCAAGTTGTCTTTTCACTTTCACCCCATACGAGAAAAAATATCTTCAGTTCTCTTTAGACACTAAAGGATATACTTAACGTTTGTTCATTGATCCATCCAGGGATCACTCTAGAACTCGTTCTTCAACCAAGAACTTGGGTCACACCAAGTCGAGCTTTCAGTTGGACATCCGTTTCTTTCAATAACTATCGCTGAAATGCCAAGATAAACTTAATATTTTACCTAGTCATACAAGTAAGAACCTTTTCTTCGCTTGTTCTATTCTGAAACATTTCAGAATCTTAACCTAGGAAAATATTCCGACCTAATGTTATTAAGCCCCTTTTGATCTATACAAATTATAAATCGAAAGCCTAATACGTTTAACTTCATTCATAGAAAATTTAATCACTTAAATAATCATTTATACTTTACTAGAGGATCTGTATCATTCTTAATATGTCATTACATATAAAAACAGGAATGACACCTAGCTCCCACTTAAATACGCCATCCGTATATAAGACCAGGGAATTTCTTTTAGCTCCCACTCAAATATGCCATTCACATATAAGATCAAGAAAAGCTGCTTAGGTACCACTCACTTCTTTGTAAATGCAGGTTTCTTCAACTATTTTGGACGACTCCAAAATCCTTTGATCACATTATCAAAGTGAAGATTCTAGCTCCGATAAGCTTGCTTCAGCCCATGAATGGAAAGCTGAAGTTTGCATACATGTCTAGCATCCTTAGGATCAACAAAACCTACTTGTTGTATCAATTACAACTCTTCCTTAATGTTGCCATTAGGGAACACGTTTTTTTATCCATCCATCAATTTCTTAATTGAAAATAATTGCTAGAATAATCCTAAATAGACTTAGGCATCGCCACTTGAGATAAAATCTCATTGTGGTCAACTTTTCAATTTGTCGAAACTGTTTTACGACAAATCGATCCTTATAGATGGTTGCCTTTCCGTCAGTGTCTATTTTTTCATAAAATTCCATTTACTCTCAACGGCCTGTAACCTATCAAGAAGATTTGCCCAAGTCTTTACTTGGTAATCGTACATGGATTTTATCTCGGATTATATATGGCTCATAGCCATTTCTTAGACTTAGGTCTACCATCGCTTCTTTGTAGTTCGTAGGTTTGTCATGTTCCATTAACATGATGTTCATAACAAGATTGTTCTACCACATAGTGCAGAACACATTCTCGTACGCCTATGATCTTAGTATGAGCTTAGAGCATCATGATCATTATCATCAGCTCCCTCCCAGTTGTGTAGGACGATACCGGAACCGTTTCCGTTGTGCCACTCTGATGTCCGGAGAGAAATTTCATTAACTTCGTCTTGCTCTACTCTCTTTCCCACTTATGCCCTTTTGACAAGAAACTATTTCTTGAATAAGGTATATTCCAGCAACAATTTTGCCTTTATTATGAGACATGTACCCAACTAGTTCTTTAGGTACACTACAAAGATTTATCCGTTTTAGGTTTGATCATATCAAAACACTAAAATATCGAAACGACAATCTAGGCTAAAAGCCATGCCATCACTCATATGGTATTGCCTCCACGGATTTAGATGGTTTCCCTATTATCTAACGTGAATGGTTTGTTTCTACCATATGACTTCAATGATCACAATAATTCGATAAGAGATTTTATTCACCACACACTATTCAATAGAGTGTGATTACGACGTCTTAACACACCATAACATTGTGGTGTTCCATGCGGCGTAATTTGTGGAACTCTTTTCACAAGTCTCCCAATGACATGCCAAACTCATAACTCAAATCTTTGTTTCCTCGATCTGTATCGCATGAATTTGATTTTCTTGTTAAGTTTATATTTCTTTCTTCACTCTGAACTTGTTTGATCTTATCAAACTTTTTATACCAGCATTTCATTAAGTGGATATCCATATATATACTCAAATCTACGGATGGCAATGGGTACCCGCAAACCCGATACCCGGCGGGTACCCGCCTTAAATGGGGCGGGTTTGGTAAGAAAAAAAACCCATGGGGCTGCTTATCGGTAAAAACCTAGACTCGTCGGGTCTAGCGGGGACGGGTATGGGGGTGCCAAACCCATACCCGTCAACCCGCATACCCGGCAAACCCCACATGTCAGTGTGACACAACGCACTAACCTCACCTAACCCACTCCCTACGCAGCACACACCACACCACACCACACCACACCACTCCCCACACACGCACACAGGCACACAGCACACACCACAGACCACGCCACACCACACCACTCCCCCACACACACCTTATCTTCTTCTTTCTTCTCTCCCTTATCTTCTGCTTTCTTCTCCACACGGCACACCACGCACGGACGCACGGGTAGGCAGCACCGCAGCAGGCTGCAGCGTTGCTTGCTCCCTCCTCCGGCCATGGCTCCCCTTCTCCCCCATGGCTCCTCTCTTCCCAGGCAGACGCCTCTAGCTCGTCGTCCCTCCTCTCTCCCCAAGCTCTGCGCGCTGCCGTCCTCCTCGTGCGCGGTCGTCGGCAAGGATCCAGCGCGCTGCCGTTCTCCTCGTGCGCGGCCGTCGGCCGCTGGTCTGGATCTTGGCTGCAATGGCTGGATCCGTCGGCAAGCGCAAGAGCAGGATCGACAGGCGCAGGTCGCTCGGGAGGTCGCCTCTGCTCCTTGTTGTTGTGCACCTTCGCGAGTCCCCGTCGGGTCCGGTAAACCCGGCGGGTGTCGGGTATGGGAAATTTCTGTACCCGCCAGCGGGTATGGGGCGGGTGGCGGGTGCGGGTAGGAGAGCCGGGTACGGGTATGGGGGTGCCAAACCCGGCCCCGAACCCGGCGGGTGCCATCCGGACTCAAATCATTGGTGAAGTTTACAAAATAATGATTTCCACTACATTTTAACGTACTTCATTGATCCGCACACATCATTATGTATGATTATCAATAAGTTAAATGCCTGTTTCCAGAAAACAGTGTCTTAGTTATTTTGCAAGTGTCAAAAGATCAAAATCTAAGGACTTGGAGATCCATCTGAATGGAGCTTCTTAATGCATATAACATTGACATGACTTAAAACGTTAGTAGCACAATAATGTGGTGTCATTATTAAGTTTGTATCCTTTGGCATTAATGTTATAAATGTGGGAGCTACTACCATCTAGATTCATATAAGAATACTTCATTCATAATCGGTGTATGATCATTAAAGATATCACTCATAAATGTAGGACAACAATTTTGTCACTGACAAATATGAATAATTGTCTCGCTAGAGGCAAGACACACTTATAATGATCATGCTAACAAGCGATCAAACTGAATTTGTTCAGATCCAAATTAATCCAAATGGTAGATGCAGAGAGAGAATCTATGGCCATTACAACATATTGCCTGCCATCATCAACACACATTGTCTCCTCATTCTTCCAAGCTACTCAAGCAGAAAATCTCATTTTCATAAAACATGACTAGTATCAAAACTACTGCTGCAAGTACTTGTTTAGGCAAAAACATTCATAACTCGTATATCATATATACACCATCATCATTGATGACTTCCCGGTGATTCATTTCATCTCCATGGTTTTTCCAACACAACCAAGAATTCATGAAGGTGAACGATTCCCCTTGCATGACATAGTCTATGACAAAACATTTGCATCTGGCAACGTTGTCTGTCATCCAGTGATCGAGCTAAGCGAGGCATCTCAATGTCATCAAGTATGACCAATGTCATCAAGTATGACCAACGTCATCAAGTATGACTACCACATGCTCCTTTAATGCGAGTGTTCTCTTCCATCTTGGTTGAGAAGAAAACCTGATTTACGGTGGATACATATCATCAATCTCAGCGACCATTCCAAATGTTCATGATCTGTCAACACACACCCACAGTTCATTCTATATGGGAGAGATCATAGCATACACTGGACTATGATGAAATTATCCGCACAAAACTTGATAATCAAATTATTCTTTTGTTAGCGGAATCTCCGGTTTTATCTCCTAGCGGGTTTTGTATCATGTAGAGCTAAAAGGTTTGAAACAAGGAGTATCCTCAAGCTATGGTATAAAACTATGAAGTTTGGACCCAACCTTTCTCAATCGCAGGAATGCACCTAAGTTTAAAAGGTCTATCAAACAGGTTATTATCTACAAAGGTTTTGCAAAACATAAAGACTTTGTTCATAATAAAATATGGGTTCAAGTTTTAATAAAATAAAACTACCAGAACTCCCACTCAAAACGAATATCCCTCTCTTCGTTTTAGTGATTACACGATCCTCATCCGATATACTATCCCCGATCGTCACGACCGATAGCATAGCTTCAAAGGTAGACATCGTTTATGTCAATCACAACAACTATGTGACTCGTGCTTAACCTTTCTGAAAGGACAAGGATGTCGCCTAGAGGGGGGGGGGTGAATAGGCGTTTAAAACTTTTCCGGTTTAGGCTTGCTAATTGCGGAATAAAACTAGGTGTTTAAATTAACAAGCCAACAACCTAAATAAATTAGGCTCACCTATGTGCACCAACAACTTATGCTAAGCAAGACAACTAACAAGGTGATAGCAAGATATGATACTTCAAGCTCGAAGGCTATCACAATGTAAAGTGCATAAGTAAAGAGCTCGGGTATAGAAATAACCGAGGCACGTGGAGACGACGATGTATTCCCGAGTTCCTCCTTTTTAGGAGAGTACGTCTCGTTGGAGGGGTGTGAGTATCAAACTCAAGATGCCACAAAAGGCCTCACCCTATACTCCGATGAACCTCGCACAAAAGCTCGGTTCACCTTCCACTATTGATTTCCTTTTGGGCAGAAATCGAGTCCCTTACAACAAACTTGAGGCACAACCCACAAAAGGATTGGAGCTCCCAAGCGGCCACAAAAGGCCTTGCAACGCCACAAAAGGCGCCACTCGCCACAAAAGGCGTTGACCACAAAAGGTCACAAGAACACCGTCTAGGGTCCAACGACCCAAGAGTAACAAGCTCACAATCTTCACTTCCACGAATCCTCGTGGAGAGAGCAAACCTATGCACAAAAGCAAAGGCAAACCTATGCACAAAAGCAAAGGCAAGAACACAAGAAGTGCTCAAGTCCTTCACTCCCAAATCCCACCAAAAGCAACAAATGCTTGTGGGGGGAGAAGAGAGGAAGAACAAAGAAGAACACAACAAATGGAACTTCAAGAACTAGATCGAAAGGGTTCCACTCACTTAGAGGAGAAACGTCTCGGTGGAAATGTAGATCTAGGTCTTCTCCTCCAATCCTCCAAAGATCAGCGAGTTTGGGTGGAGGGATTGGGAGATCTTGTAGTTTTGAGCTTTGCAACAATGGAGGAGAGAGAAAAACGAGCTCAAGAACGTTGGGGAACCGTTGGGGAAGAAAGCCCCTTAAATAGGTTCCCCCAAAAAGGAGCCGTTGGCTGCTCCAGCCCGAGCCAGCGGTAGTACCGCTGCGCCGCTGGCGCCTCCTGCGCTGCGGTCAAAACAGGCGCAGAACGCGCCCTTCAGCCCGAGCCAGCGGTAGTACCGCTGCTCCGGGCGGTACTGCCGCACATGGGCCCCAGAGGCCACATTTGGCGGTAGTGCGGGCGGCACTACCGCCGCTTCGGGCTGCGCAAGAAACCCGGGCGGTACTACCGCTGGCAGTGCCGCTGCCAGTACCGCACATTGCGTCCGAAGATGAATCTCGGCGGTACAGGGAGCGGTACTGCCGCTGAGGCTTTCCAGCCCAGGGCCAGCGGTACTACCGCCCGAAACGGCGGTACTACCGCTGACAGGATTTCATCCTGAAACCTGAACTGCGATAACTTTCTCATATGAACTCCAAATGAGATGAATCCAATTGCATTGGAAAGGTAACGACAAATGCTTTGCTACAAAAATATGGAGGAGATGTCACACATGGGAGGTGTGGATCCTATCTCGAGGTGGACCGATAATATTTCCAAAGCCGAGAATGCAAACAAGTTTTCATCCGGACTCCGTTTTCGATGATCTTGGGCTTGCTCCGAAGATAATCACAAGCACTACAAGATCATGCATATACACATCATAGTCCATCATGTGAGGAGGATAACACAAGAGGAGAGTTTGACCTCTCTACAAAAGACGAACCGGTAAAACCTCCAATATCAAAAACATCAGAAGATATTCAAATGAAATCCGTTCTTGATGAACTAGAGCTTGGTATGGAGATGAACACAAGCTCTAAATTCTCACATGGGTAAAGGCCAAATAAGAACCAAGAAAGATGATGATGCCAAGTATGCAAAGGTTTGAGCTCTCCACAAAGATGCGATCAAGTTACTCACTTGAGAGCCCCTCTTGATAGTACGGCATCTATCCTATAACCCGGTCTCCACTAACACCATGAGACCGGTAAAATAGAAACCCTATCAAGATCATACCTTTGCCTTGCGCATTCCACTTGAGCTAGATGATGACGATCTTGATCTCTTCAAGTGGACCACTTTTCTTGATTTGCGCTTGCTAGCTCATGCTTGATGAAGACATCTCCAAATGCTCCCCCATACACCATTATGGGAGAGCCTTGCTAATCTCCGTCTTCATGTATCCACTTGCGCTTCATATACTTCTCTTGATATAGATGATGGCTTGGAGATAAACATGAAGTTCACTCAATCTTCTTTTCCAAGCCATGCTTGCAATAAGCTCATCTCTACACATGACCATTCTTCATATATAAATCCTTGGATAGAACCTTGGTCATCATATACTCTTCTAGAGTCCAACACATGAACTCCAAACTTCTTCATGGACTCGATCTATAAAGATATCTCAATGCAAACATTAGTCCATAGAGATTGTCATTAATTACCAAAACCACACATGGGGCAACACATGCTCTTTCACTTTCGGTCACTGTGTTCCGAGGCCATGTCTGTACATGCTAGGCTCGCCAAAATAACCTATAGCGTATTGCTTGTGCAACGTGGCTTACACCCACGTTATGCGAACGTAGATACATCTGACACCCGATCGTCACGGCCTGCCTCGTAACAGAGAACTTTCGGTGGTGCATGCTATAGGGAGAACACTATATGGTATTTTAGGAGGGATCATCTTATATTACTACCACCGTGTAACTAATATGTAACATATATATATATACACACAATATAAGATGCACACAATAACATAACATCAAATGTAATGCGACATGATATGGTCCTTGCGCGATGGTCTTCTTCGCGCCCACAGTTTATAAATAATTTACTAAACTTACTTCGACCATATCACATTGCCCATGCAAAATAAAGTTAGATGCTTTCTACTTTATCTTTTCCATATTTTACGTGGCTGCTAGGGCTTTCGTAAAAGAACCGTTTCTTACCTACGAACAACCACAACAGCGATTAAATAATTGTCTCTATTACACCCCCTTTCAGGGCCCTCCATTGTAAATGCAATATCAACTATTGTAAGAGATACAGACACCCGCCAGACACATATACAGTACAAGTCGTATGTCAAGTGCAGAACCAGTCTCGCGTAAGAGTACGCGTAAAGTCGGTCCGGGCCGCTTCATCGAGCAATGCCGCGATATAAACAAGTACACGCTAGAGGGTAACAAATATAGAATCGATGCCCACATTCAACATGTGTTCTAAAAACCGCACAGATATAACTACGCATAGATCGGCTCTGATACCACTGAAGGGGATCGTAGACAGAAAAGAAAAAATTTCCTACCGACGATAACCAGAAACTAGCCAAGATCTATAACTATGCAGATATACTATACGGAGGAGAACGGAGTACATACCCTTGTAGACCGAAAGCGAGATTACGTTCCCGCACAAACGTTGTCGATGAAGCCGACGAAGCCGACCTCAAGGTCGTGTAGAGGAAGAAGACAACTTCCAGTGCCACCCGTGTAGCACCTCGTAGTTCCACACACGTTCGGTGTAGATGACGACCTCCGGGCTCCAGATCCAGCAGAGCAGCGGAAGCGGAAGATTGGATCTAGTAGCACGACGGTGTGCGTATAGTGGAGAGACTTCCCTCCTCGTACGCAGCTCCAGAAACGGAACCACACTCAAGGTAGGAGAGACGAAGAAGGAGATGGGATTTCCAAAGGCAAGGGGGCACCCATATATATAGGTGGAGGAGGGAGGCCAGACCCATCGGCTAGGCCATGTGGGAATAGTCCCACATGGCCACCGCTGGCCATGGGGTGCGCCGGCCCCTTGGTGGGCCCCATTCGGCCCACCTAGGGCGGCTAGCCCCCTTCCCCCCATTTCCCAAATGGGGTTTTTCCCTAATGGGCCTCTAAGGCCCATTTTGATTTAATGCCTTTAAAATTCGAAATTAATTAATAAAAATATATATTTAATCACTAATAACACTTATTAATATTAAATACATATTATTTAATTCATTCGACCTCCGAAACATATTTTGTTGCCTCCGATCAACATCGGACATGTCCCAGAACGCTTCCGGAGTCTCCCGTTTCTTTCTCTCTTATATCCAATCTAATCATCACTTACCCTTAAGTGTGTTACCCTACGGTTCGGGATCACATAGACATGAACGAGACACGTTCTCCGATCAATGACTAACAGCGGGATCTGGATACCCATGATAGCCCCTGTGCGTCCATGAAAGTCTTTTATCGTTCGAACCTTTAGACGTCCAGTCTCAACCTTTTGCTTAGCGATACTTAGATTATCCGAGCATCGTTCTCCGGTATCACGATTACCGAGCATGATCTTGTTATTGACAAATCTATCTTTACTCGTCTGTGATATTACATCCCCGTGACCTAGTCACATGCTTGCAAGCTCATTGATGTAATCTCACCGAGTGGGCCCAGAGTATCTATCCTGCTATGTGGATTGGCAAATCCCGCTCTTGATCACTCGCCTCCACTGCTTCCTTCGGATACCCGAAAGTGTCACCTTTATTGTCACACTATATAAGACATGCCGTTTGATGCGATCAAAGCACCTTCCAGAAGTAGTGATTTGATATGATCTCACAGTCGAAGGTATGAGCACTACGTTTCTATATCTTTTGGGTATGTCCACCACGTCATTCACACAATGACATGACACTGTTGTCAACTGACGTAATTGTCCATGATCAGGAAACCTTGATCATCTGTTATCCAACAGACTAGTTAAATAGAGGCTAGTAGGGACCTGGTTGTTTACATACCACACGTGTATTAATGTTTCCACTTAATACAGTTATAGCATGGTACAAAAACATATTATGAACAATTGAGATATGACAAATAAAATATCTTTATTAATTGCCTCTAGGGCATATCTCCTTCAATTATATGAAATCACAGTAGAAACATGTAGCAATGATATAAAAGTAGCATGACAATAAAAGATTATAGATATGTTTTGACATACCAAAACGTTGAATGGGGTGAGCCGGAGCAAACATGGGACGCCAAGCCTTTCACTACGGGTTTTATCGATAAGAATCTTGTGGCCTATCTCCTAAGCCAAATCTTGGGTTCCACAGAGGTAGATTTTTTTTTGCTTGTGTATGTCAACCCGTCATGGCCCAACATCTCGTGTAGTCTTGAGGTACACAGCGGACATACATTTCTTCGTTCTTAGCTTTCCAAGTCCTTACTGGTCTTTGACCATTTTCATGGAGAATTACATACACTTGTTCCCACCATAGGAGAGCATATTCTTCAAACTCTAGTGATGCCATTGCTACCATTTTATCATCTGGATAGTTGTGGGCATAGTAGATCTTGTCAACTTTGAGTTCCCATGATAGGTAAGCTTCAGGATCAATGCCTCTGGTGAACTTGGGCATATTGAACTTGATCTTCCAATAATTTCTTCATCGTTGTGATGTTGTCGATGTACTCACACGCTTTAGTCACTCTCATCTCGATAGAAATGATGGTGGCAGTGTCGATTATGTGGTAATTGTGCATGTTATTGTTCTTCATAATTCTTATCACCAAGATCTTGTTTCAGAATAGGCACACTTCTTGATCGACGAGGTGGTGGGCGTGGCTTCGGTTATCGTCAGTGCTTGTTGGTGGAACTTCACGGTTACTGTGCCCCGCTTCCCTCTGTGAGCCTGATTTGGAGGACCATCGGGAGCGACTTGATCTTGACGAGATATGTTGATCACGTGCGACCTTGGAGAGTGATGCTTGAAGTTTTGTGTATTGATTATGCATTGTTCCTTCAAATCTTATAAGCCATGATGCATGGCACGTTTAAGTGCAAAGTATTGTTCTGTTGTCACATATTGTTTATTATAGGCTTTACCATAGGCTTCCCCATCCTTAGACATGATCTGACAAGACAAAGTGGTATGTATGGTAGGAATGGGAATATGAACTCAACATCATTACCTTTTACCTTGGAACAACTGGACTTTCCAAGAGAAACCGACACACAAGAATAAAGTGGCTTGAGCATGAAGATCGAAACGCAAACACCAAAACACACATGACCTATGAGGAGCTTGTTCACGAAGATGAAAGACAAATGGAATCAATTGATCCAAGATGTTGTTAATGCTAGTAAGGAACCACAATGAACAAAATGCAAAAGACAATGTTCTCGGATAAAAGGGAAAAATACGAAGAAACGCGCATGCAAATATAATGGGATTCAAGTGGTCAAAGAAATGAGATTCCAACCACGATGTTCCTAACGAAGTCTATATATAACTCCTGCATAGAAACATAGGAAAAGCACTAGGTCGACTGCACAAGATAAAGAGCACCTGATTTGCACTGGCCAATCACTCAATCTCTCTTGCTCTCGAAGCTTGATGATTCCTTCTTTTTTAAGGGAAGTATCCCAGCCTCTGCATCGAATTGATGCACATGGCCGCTTGATGATTCCTACAAGACACTACTTGTTACTTTGCTTGTACTCTTTCTTTTTCTCTTTCCTTTTTTTTAATTTTTTTGCTTCCCATTCTTTTTCCTCGTGCACAAACAATTATAATAATAACGTTCAAAATTACACGAGTTCACTCAAAGTGAGGGAGGTAAGCAATGGTAAAAATAATCGAAAAGCTAGTCTCGATAGGTTGAAAGGGACGCAAAAGGATGGTTCATAAGTGGGAATAGCGAGGTATACCAAAAAACTCAGCCTTGCTTCCGATATGGTGTCAAAGATTCGATTAACTTTGTGGTGTAGTTGTAAGATTTAGCGGAAGCTTCAATTCAATATCACCAAGTTCCGAGAACAAACGAAAAGGTCACTCCCAAAATACGAAATGAGGAAATCAAAAGCTGTACGGAAATTTTCTCATGTGCCGGACAGTAGTTCGCCCATGTTGCGGTCGGACAACGTATGTACGTGTTTGTAAGCATATGCTTCACTGTGTTCGAAAACAAAAAGATACAAACGACCAAATACAATACAAGTGACAAACTGGAAATTCGCCTCCAGCAACAAGATAAAAGTTTCACCGTTTGCATTGCATGTAGCATTGGTAGATGTATATGGAAAGGCCCTTGAGCGGAGGTGTAACGATGCCCTGCCAATGGGCTTAGACAGTGTTCTCCTGTCCTTCGTCGTTGATGTGTCACGGTCTGCTAGTTGGGCCTGCTGCCTTGCCATCATTAGTTCAGAGTTCGTTATGTTGTGTTAAATGGTCTTGTGGCGATTTTATACATCTTTTTGGGTAAGGCAGAGATTCGGGCATCTCTGGCTCTCTGCAGACAAAAAACAGAGCGTGTACAGCGGTAACCACGTTTGTGGCGGTTTGTATCCGGTTTTGAATTGTGGAAGAATTATTCTACACCACGTTCCGAATCGTAACAAATCTAGTTCACATTTTGGACGTATGCACGTAGTGATCACACAGACTAAAGTAGGTTAATTTATCAAACATGAATATAGTCACCACATAAGGAACAGAAGAAATTAAACATGTCCCGCATAGAAAAAACTGAACATGCTGAAAGCCAAAGAATAAGGTCAAGAAGCTCAGAACTATGGTTGTGAACTGCAAGGAGGAGGACAGTGAACGATGTTGATTTGGCAACGAGTTCATGAGACAATGACATTCACTGGTTAACAATTGAAGAGGGCTACCGTATTTGCTAATCAGCATGCTTTCCAGACCTACCCGTCGCAGAATGCCATCTAAATTTTCAATTGGACAAAGTCGCAACAGCACACCTGTGAGCAGGTGCAGGGAATAAACTTGTTGGTCTTAGGATCTTTTCGGGGAAAGGATTTGGAACAAGAGGTGGAGGATTTCAATCGAAAAATACGAGGGGGCTACTTAGGTTAGAAGTTTGATAGCAAACAAAATCATGTCGCAGGTAAGCTTCATGTATATTTTCTGCCCTGTCAGGAAGAAGTCGCACAAGATCAGTAACTTTATCTGCATAATGCAAAATATGCAGCGATCTTGGTGCGCTGAAAATCCACCGGTGGAGTTTGAGGCAAATACCCACGCACTCACGAATGCTGAACCAGCTACCCCTTCATAACTAGGCTATTCAAATTAGTTCCCCACCTACTAGACAAAATCACAGCTCACCAACCATGCTACGACTACATGCACTTTCAATGGTGTCGGGTAGATCGATCTGCTTGAGAAACCAGCATGTTTGGAGTGAGAATTTTTTGAGAAACATGATATAACGCAGGAGCTCACAAATAAACACGCACGTACACTCACCCTCTCCGCACATATGGCCCCTCTACACAACCTCGTTAAATTCATATCGCGAGCACTACCCAAGTGATACCACATGTATCTATGTTTGGTCGACTGATGCGCAAATTAGATGTTTTGTGGCGTAGATTTGAGAGAAAACTTGCCTTCTGGTTGCGGCTGGAGCGGTGAGGGCGAATGCGTTGTCTCCTTCCTAAAGGTATGTGGCGCCCCGACCCGACTGCTATACAGTGATACTGTGTCTCCGGTTATCCGATACCAGCAGACACACTATCAAAGCATAATAGAGAGATCAAGACTTGTGGAACAACTGGCACATCACAGACTCTACGACACAAATCATTATAGTTCAACTCTTATAATAGAGAAAGATAGCAAATGACAACCAGATGTCACAGACCCAACATTACAACAAGCGGAAGCAAATTAAGTTGTTCTAAACAACAAGATCCAGATTATGGCCTAAGAGGCCTACAAATAAACATCCAGCGCCAGCTGTTCCGGGATGTCCCAAGCTGCCACCTGGGAACCCCAGACTACTCGTCGACGTCCACAAAGAACCCACCTTCGAGGTCGGTGAAGTACTCCTCTGAAACAAAACAAACGACGTTGAGTTCGACGAACTCGCAAGATTATATATAGAGCTTTAGCTCGATGAGGCTTTCAAAGTTATATGGCTGTTTTGCATAAAGCTGATTTTATTTATGAAAACATAACCCGAAGGCATCGACTATTCAGAGTATTTTTAAAAGGGGTAAGAAGTAACTCTTTTCCTTTGATCACTTTTCTCATCATCAACCACCATACCTTTTCTACAAAGGCACCTCCCCGAATCACCCTCGAGGAAGCTCACCTTGCATTCTTGAGTGGTACCTTTAGTACCCACTTTTTAATCATTCCGTTCAAGTTATTCTATGATCTTATCGTCCTTTCCCAAGTTGTCCATAACCGTGGACACGGCTTTTCGAAAAGATTTAACCCTGCAGGGGTGCACTGTGTTTACCTTCGGTACCGCCCGGCTCATTGCCTACACGTAGCTCTCTTCCGGGGAAAGCCAGCTGAGTGGGAACGGTTACAACCTTTACCTTGCTTGAGACTAACCCAGGATCATCAGTGGCGGTGGGACAAGGGGTACCTCCAGCACCCTGTCCCGCGGCCACTTGTTTTTCCTGACACCACCATCCTCATCTCAGTCTTGGCCACCATCTTCAACGCACGCGCAAATGGGAAGCCAAACTAGAGGACCCTCGGCTAGTCCGCCACAAGTTAGTCGGTCGACGAGGGCTCCATATACCCCACCGAAAGGAAGCGCGCTCATTCTTGGTTCAAGAGGTAAAGAAGTCGCACCTAGGCGGCGAGAGTGAGAGAAAGCACCACCATACCAAGTGGCCTCTCATCCCCGCCTTTAAGCATCTTATTACCTGTCACCACAAATTCTCCACCATCATCTGAACACTTTAACAACCTGTTTCCAACATGAAGTATCCATCGGACGGCTAAGCATTTAACTAAGCATGGCTAAGCAACAACATTGCATAGTTAAGTATTTCAGGCCCACAATACAGTCCTATGGATAATAGGGGGGAAACAGGTAATTGGCATCGGAATCTTAATGCAACTATAGGATACTCTAATCCAAGCAAATTGACATTTGGAACCGCATGCAATATTATAGTGGAGAAAATATTTGCGGAAAATAGGATAAGACATGCTCAGAGGGGGGATTACGCTTGCCTTGTTGAGCGGAGTAGTCAAACTGCTCGTCGGAGTAATGATGCTCAACTCCAGACTAGTGATCTACCGGAGAGCAAACAACACCGGAAAGCAAAAACAACAATCAACATCTGGCAATTGTGCAATGCATACAGAGATGATGATATGACGTTTTAATGCACCGACTTATTATTAATAGCTCTCTAGCAATTTAAATGGGGTGCGGGGATAAATACCTCAACTAGAGGAAAAAACACCCCATATTTAACTTAGTGGTTCTCCTAGCGTCTGGAAGTGCATTTCTGTTCCGGTGATCAAATATGCATGACATTTAACTTGAAGGTTAGATCACAATTGTCTGGACATTTTGGTATAACTAACACAAATTTCTGACGAACCGATAACAAGTTATTGCATTTCAACACCTCTTTTAAATATGTCCTCTACAATTTATGTTTAAACAGCAATGGAATTACCTAGACAAAATAGAAGGAAGAAAATAAAAGGAGCAGTACAGAAATTTGGGGCTGGGCAAAATCGGAATATCCGAATTTTCTTGAAATCGGAAAATCCGATCGAACTGCAGACCCGGAATTTGGCTAAGGACCAAAGTGTTGCTCGCACTGATATGAATCGGAAATTCCGAAACCTGCAGGATCGGATTATCCGATGGCTACGGGGAGGGGAGAAATTCTTCTAAGGACTGGAAAAAAACCAGCGCACTGGTGTGGCTCGGAGTATCCGGTCGCGTAAGCATCGGATTATCCGGCGGAGAGCCACGATGAACTCCAGCTACGGGATTCGCGTGCAGGACAGCAGAGGGCGCGGGCAGGGTCGTAGGCTCACCCTGGGCGCGAATGCGTGCTCGGGGAGGCCGGAGTGGCAGCGACGGCGACGAACTTGTCCTCGGCGGCGCTCGAACGGACGCGGGGAAGACGAGGATGGCGCGGTTGATTGCGGCCCTCCCGCGTCGATTCCTTTGGCGGGGGAGTAGAGGACGGCACGACGGAGCGATTCCCCCAGGCGATGGTGCTCGGCGTGGACTACGGCAGCGGGGAGCGGCGGTCAACGGCGGCGGTCATGGCGGCTCGGTGGGAAGCAGAGGTGGGGAGGAAAAAAGGGGGAGCAGGGAGCAGGTGCGCGAGGAGGGAGGAGCAGGTGAGCTCGGTGGCACGCTCCCCTCTTCGAGGAAGGCAGGGCAGTGGGGGCCCGGGCGCGGTCGTGCGCGCTGCACGGCGGCATGGTGGCCGCGGGAAAGGCGGAGGTGAGAGAGAGATGACGGTTTTACAAAGAAGCCCCTGGAAGTTTTAAAATCAGTAGTACTTCTCTGATTTAATTGGGCAGTTAAACATTTTATAAAAATCTGAAAAAATTCTGGTAGCCTCCCCATATAGTGTAGAAGCTCCACAAAAATTGGCGTCTCAAAATAAAATGTTTTGAACCACTTTTGTTTAGAGAGGTTGGATAGGGCCATTTTGCTCAAATTTCAAAATGTTGCTCCTTTAACAATTTGGAGCAAGTGCAAAATATTATTTTGGAGCTCTTGGAACTTCCTTGACAATTAGGAGATGTCAAAGTAATTTTGCTTTGCAAGTATGAGTGCCTTAAATGTTTTGAAATTTGTTGAAGCAATTTTGGCATTTGGTTTTAAGTGGTGCCAAACCACCACAATTACCTAGCAACAACAACAATTCCCTAGCAACAACATGATGCATGGATGCCATGATGCAAACAACACAAAAGTGGAAAAAATTACACAGGTTTTCAGGTTCTTAACTTCGGGCTGTTACAAGGTATCACCAAGATGACCACCTGCAAGCCTCCATAGAGCCAGACCCACGCATCATGGAAAAATCCGTGGATCGGATGATGACGGTAATCATGCGTCGATTCTTTCGTAGCCTCCGGTCATCATAATCGCAGCCTCCAATCATCTGTGTGAAGTGTCGGCTATTTGGCACAGGTCGACGTGAGCTTCATGTGTGTTGCAACGATGACTTCTTAGGTGGTCGTTATTCGGTACAGTTGGAGTCACTGACTCGAGTAGAAGTGACGAACATATCACGGTGAGTAACCTCGAAGACGATCCTTATTTTCAGTGGTGTGTGCTTTGTGCTGGTAACCATATTGTTTGTGTGTGCTCTCGAGACGACCATGTTTCAAGAGACCATGTTTCAAGACAAGGTGTTTGCGTCGGTTTTAGACTAGCTTGCTTTTAGTTCTCTCATTTTTGTTAAAATTAGACAATATTGCATGGTATGTTTAGAAGAACAAATGATGTGAAAATACATGACTTCTTTAGCGTGTATGGTTGACATGAAATGAACCCCACAAATCCTAATAGACATACTTAAATCAAGGTTAAATCACTTGAACATATAAAGTTGGAATGATGTTTTGCTAAGAAAATCTAATCTACTTACTTTGTTCCAAATTATAAGATGTGAACGTGTAAAATACAGACTGCAATAAGTGTATCTGCACAAAAACGTGTTTAGATACATTCGAATCAGAAAAAAGAACTAAAACATCTTGCATTTCGAAATGGAGGCCGGTATGTTGTAACTTCTGCCTACGGATTCAGATATTCATGGGTTTCTTTCTTCAAAATTATGGTGAACGAACTATTTTCCTTTACCTCCTTTTTTAATCATGGATAAAATTCCTACCAAAGAAAACTTTTCTGTTTCGCAAACTTTTATCTACCTTTTCCGATGATAAAGCAAAGCAAAATGGCCCAAAAGTCTGAACGTCCTTACTTAACTCTCTCACTTGATTAGCACCCAAACCCACCTCGTGTTTATCCCACGCCGCCACTCCAAGCCAAACCAGAGCCGCACAGCCATCCCACCTCCGCGGTACTCCCTCGCCGCCGAAACCCTACGCCCCAGCCAAATCCCTCACCCCTCCCGCTGCCCCGCGCCCCCGCCGCGAGATTCCCCTCGATTCGCCGCTAACCCCCCGCCGGCCCGGAGCGGCGGATCGAAACCCGGATTCCCGCCTCTCGCGGTCCGGCCATGGCGGAGCTCTTGGCTTCTTGGGCCGCGGAGGAGCGGTGGATGTACCCGGCGTTCCTGCCTGGCATGTACGCCGTCATCTACTGTATCGGCCAGCTGGGCTTGTTCCGGCGCTGGGGAGTGGCGGCTCCGGCTGGACGGCGCCAGCTGCCTCATCTCGCTCGCGCACGGCTCCGCCGCCGCGTTCGCGGCGGTGGCCGCCATCGCCGCGCAGCCGGCGGGGATACGGGGCTTCGCCGCGCCCAACACCCGCCTCCAGGAGCACGTCCTCGACTACAGCGTCGCCTACTTCACCATGGACCTGCTCCACTACCTCGCCTTCCTCCCCGGGGACATCCTCTTCATCGCCCACCACATCGCCACGCTCTTCGTCTTCCTCACCTGCCGCTACGTCGCCCACCATGGCGCGTACGCGCTCCTCGTCCTGCTCTTCCTAGCGGAGGTCACCAGCCTCCTGCAGAATGTGTGGACGCTCGCCGGGATCTGGCGAGCCGAGGTGCCCTTCGCCGCGAGGGTGTACAACGCCCTGTCAGTGCCGTTCTATGTACTGTACACCATCGTCAGGGGTGTCGCCGGCCCCGTCTTCTTCCTCAAGATGAGCCTTTTCTACCTCTCCGGCCAGGCCGTGGACGTCATCCCCTGGTGGGTGCGCATTTCTTGGATCACCGTCGTCGGCCCTGCTATCACGGTGAGCATCCTGTGGATCTGGAACCGCTGGGTGGAGCTGTTTAGGGAACGGAAGCAGAGCATGAAAAAGAAAGACACATAGTTGTCGTAGCTGGTGTACCTAATAGCGGCTCAATTTGTCACAGTTGTGGTGATAGCTGATGAATGAAGATGATAATTGATGA